>PNEQ01065034.1:0-12098 GCA_003012365.1 Medauroidea extradentata
ACAAAAATTATAAAATATCACAAAATTCAAGGCGGGTCATGGAAGCTCTGGTGCAAAGTGCAAAGAACAAACACTCATTTAATACATAGATTATACTAAATAAACAAAAATAATTTATAACATGAATACTTTAAGCCAAAGACATCACCGCTGTATGCCTTGGAAGCAAGCATATCAACAAACACAATGAAAATTTACTCAAGCCTTTAACATAGCAAACGCTCTGTTACAATATACTCACTATAAAACTTTTGCAACTAAGCAAGGGTAGATTTTATACACTGGAAAATTCAGGGTATGCTCATATTTACACGATTGTGCTTCCAAAAACAAGTACTGCAATTTTGGAACATTAAAAATACCCTAGTCGGTCAATAGACAGGACAAATTAATTATCTGATCAAACAAAACCAATTAGGGGTATGTCATGACTTACGTTGGTGCCATTATGAGTCGTTCTGTATTGCGGATAATAACGTTTGTCTACAAAGTGTACAAAATTAATTTGTTAAAATATGTACTGAACAAGGTGGGTCGACCTTACGCCATGGCCATCTTTATATTTAGACAGTTGAGCACGTCTTGCAGTACGTTTATACTGTCCAGTTTTGGAAACACGGCTTTCGGAAACTGATGTTTGAGTGCGGTAGCGCGAAAGTCATGTTTCATTGCTGAGGGAAACTTGAGTTTGTAATTCAAGTTTCATGACGAAAGTTAGGTCTGGTGTACAGTATAAACAGCGAAACGTTTCAGAAGTGGCAAGAACAACAGTGATCAATTATGCAACGATAAATGTTATACATAAACGATACATTCAGTGGGACGTGCCCTAGAGAGCCCTGTAGCCATGAAGGCTCGACTCTTTACAAAGTCTATAAAAGGCCCTAACGCAAAAAAAAAATATATTTTATTTGAGCACGTCACCTAAAGGAGGTTTTTACTGACGTGATCCCAAATCAAAACAAGTTGAATTAATTTCACGACAAAATTGTAATACTGAAAATATGTGTATATATGTTATGCGTAACACGTCTCAACAGAAAAACTACACCAAATTTTTACGTAGAATACAATTTACCATTACATCTGTGAAATACATTAGCTCTATTCAATTTTGAGATATCAAAATTAAAAATCTATAATTAATATTTCATGGCATACGTAAGTCTGACGTATCTTATTTTTACGTTTCCTGCCGGGATTATCGGCAGTAAATAAATAAATAAGTCGTCGCCTACCTTATGACCTTCGCATGCACTCGTTGCAATCGTTGGGGCCCGTAACTCCGTGCAAGACAAACAGCTAATTCCCCACGGAACTTCTGTGTGACGTAGCTAAACGGCTGCTTCCCTATACGACTCGCCGGTGTTGGAGCTGGCCGTCGCTCGACGTCACACACCGCGATATAGGCAGGTTTGCCAAATATTAAAGTGGATATTTCCATGATACCACTTATTGCGCAGAACTTTCAGCAACCTAAAAGCTCTCGTCTTCAGACACCGCAATATGCTGCGTAATTTTGCACATAGCACCACACGAAGAACCCATGTGCACGGCAACTATAACAACTTGTACAATACACCTTCATAAACGGCACTGCCTGCCAACATATCTTTAGAAAATGTACTGCAACGTCTTGTAAAAAAATTAATTTGCGTCGCCATAATATTTTCAAGGCTTTTCACTAGATCAGTCCGGTTCATTTCCATACATGTCCATTTTGCCTGACGTCTGCTTGTCAAGTCCTTTTGCCACTCCCCGCGACGTCAGACTCAGCCCTTCACCTAGCGGCCATTTCGGGAAACGGGCTAACAACAGTTTTAAAAAATACTAATAAAAATTTAATATTATCAATATTACAACGTATATCAAAATTAAAGCAAAGACATATACAAATACCCAAATATACTAAAATATATTTGATATCACAGATAATATGTAGTGGCTACACAGCGCCACCCAGAGCTACCAACTCACAAATTTTACCGTGAGACATTAACATGTCTCAACAGGATGATATCACCTTCGTTATTTGTAAACGATATTTTTATTTATACTGAAAACAACTACAAACAATACTAAAGTTTGAAAGAAGGTTAGCAAATCTAAATATTTTATTCTATCAATAAAAGACTGACACGTGTCTTCAAATAACTAATTAAAATAACTTCTCGATTTTTCTTATATTTCCATTTTCGTTCTTTAAAAAATTGGATATATTTTGTAAATATATTGACACGTGTTATTTTCCACCATTTGTCGTTGGCGAAGTACAAGTTACTGAAACTGAAGTTTCGCATTGTGGTATAAACACTTTGCCCAGAGCTGGCATTAGAGCGTTGTGTTACCTAAACCAAACTTTCGGGTGACGGTATAAACGTACTGTGAGAAGCATTATCATTATTTCACTGAATCTATGCCACGCAGATGTGCAACAATATTAGTAGTTCTGGAAGACTGTTATACGAGTTAAAGGGCAGTTACTGTAGTGTTTGTGTCTGGAACCAGTGACTCAGACACGAAAAGATGGAATCAGCATGGCGTGTAGTAAGGAACCATTACAACGTTCGCAAAGAAACAACACTGTAGATGCACTGTATTTTCTTCAGCGGAGGTTTACAGGCCGTCAGAAAAGCATAGCCTTAATTATACAAAAATTAGTTTTTTTCCCACTATTAGTTACGATTGTTACATAATTTTAGATAGGAACAATCGTCTTATTTAGAGCTGTTCATTAAACTTTGTAACTCTTGCCCTATAACCAAAATTTTAAACAAGGCGTGTGCAGTGGCAAAGAAAAAAAAGCTACTATTGCAGGTTATGTCTATTCTTAAGTTATTGGCGACAATAGACGATTAGTAATTTCAAACAGTGTGTGGAAGGTTGAGCAAAGTGTTACTTTTACTAACAGTTTACTTTTGTCGGAACACACTTTAAATGGTAACCAAATTGTTCCTGAAAAAATTGCAGTTGAGTACAAAGAAATGAAAAACGTTTAAACTATGGAGAACGTATTAAAATATTTCCGTGGTCTGGTTATTCAATGCAGTAAAAAAGTTTCCGTCAGTTATTCCTCTGAACAACATCGAAATTACGCTTTCAAAGTATGTTACAGTTATGAAAACTGTGTTGTTTTATTATCCGAAAATTTCTGTGGGCGAGGTTTACGGATGTTAAAATTATTTTCAAGTTTAAATGCGAATATTTTTTTAATTCGGTTATTATAGAGGCCTAGGTATTATCATATTAAAATTCATAAAAATGACAATTTTAATTTTTTGTAGATTTTGTAGTTTCAATCCTTTATTTAAAAAATATAGTTTTTTAAAAATAAACGTCTACTGATAAAATATCTACTTGGCAAAAAAAATCTCATCTAATTTCGATGAGTAGTTAAGATGTTACTACCGATGGAGTATTTCAATCATCCGCTCGATATCATACCGTTCCACGCGCCTAAGTTGCCCGATTACTGGACGTCGGTATGTGTGAGTGAGGCACGGCGCCAAGGGAAATATTGATCGGCTCATCTGGTGCGGTATCGCCTCTAGCAAAAGACACTGTAATGGCGTGCAGTGGTATCGTAGATCCTAATACCATGGTCGTTGATGACTCGCCTGAATGACACTTTCAGTGAAGTCCCCATCTTTTTATGGTGAAAAGTTTTACGCAAAGTCTATTGTATGTTTGTAGAATAGTTTCACGCAAATACCGTACGTAAATTTTCTGATATAACAGGTCGGAAAAGCTGTTTTAAGCCACTTTAGGGGCTCTGAAATAATTTTTCTAACTGACGTGATGCTTTGAAACTACATTTCCGTCATCGTTTGAAGAGTATTTTCTTTTCGTACGTTGTTACACTGGGCACATGTGGAATAGTTTATTTTAAAAACACATTTACAAACACACTGCAACTCAATTTAAGAGCGTGGTGGGCGGCGCCGTGAAATCAACAGTCGTAGGACTTGAAAGACAAATCACATGGTGATATTTCAGCGTTGCTTGTGTGACTTTCTCTGACTACAGCTTCGAAATAGTACACGTTATGTAAGACGCATTCAGTTCGTGTGTAGCGTTGTTTGTAAAAGAAAGCTTTATAACGTATATTGGCTGAGAATAATTAGGGCGATACCTCATTACCGACGGACATCGAGTCAGGCCAGGCAACATGTCATTCAGCAGCTGGCAGATTGTCGGACGAAATGGATTGTTAACTTTAATGACTTGGCGGGCTACAATGGGGAAATGCTCTACGAGATGGAAGAACAGTTCTGTTTTGACGTGCTGTCAACATCGTGTGTGTTACGCCTGGCGGGCCATGTTTTTTACAGACAGCGCGCCAGGATGAATAAACAAGCTCTGTGGTGGACGAGAGTTACACAGCTCTCGCGGAAAGACGCGACAACAGGTTGCGTAAAGGCCGTGATCCTTCATTACTACTGTTTTTTCGAAATCTATTTTATGAGCCAAAAGGATGTAGAGCTTAATTTATACTACTCTTACGATAGTTATTTTTTAATCCTAAACAAGAGCAGATACCGAAAAACTGTTGTCGTTGTTTTGCTAAAAATTAATGTTAACAATTTTTCCCCGAGACAAAATATACAAAGGTTTCAGCTAATTATGCAGTTAAGGAAATTCTCATTAATAAACTAATTAGCCAAATCTGTATGATTTTTACTAAGAAAAAAAATAGTCGGCTACAGCAATTTTCATCGCCATTTTTTTTATTTTTTATTTGTACCAGATATTATTTTTCTTATTTTAGGCATAAAGTGTGACTAAATTTGGCTCTTATGAAATTTTCTCATCTCTCATAGTTTTCGCGTAATGGCTTGTTAAAGTCATATTTTGCATTTTCCCGTTTTAAGGACTACACTAAAACCAACTGATATACCAAATTTAAAAAAAATCACAGTGGATAAAGACATTGCAGGCTACAGTATCATGCTCATAAAAATAAAGAATACATATTATTTGTATTTTAAAAAAATGCTGAAACTGAAAATAAAAATTTTAAAAATTCAATATATTTTTTAATGCAAATAATATTTATTCTTTATTTTTATGAGCATGACGTTGTAGCCTGCAATGTCTTTATCCACTGTGATTTTTTTGAGTTTAGTGTATCTGTTGGTTTTAGTGTAGTCTTTAAAACGGAAACATGCAAAATATGACTTTAACAATCCATTACGCGAAAACTATGAGAGATAAAAAAAATCCATAAGAGCCAAATTTAATTAAATTTTGTGTCTAAAATAAGAAAAAAATATCTGATACAAATAAAAAAATGGTGATGAATATTGCGGTAGAACGGGCCCTTAAGGGCACTGCCTACCTCAGAATTATAGTGCGAACGGGGATATGTATTTACATGTTCAATTTTATTCTGCGGCGCACAGTCATTTTTAATAATAAAGCTTTCCCAACAAACAACTTCCAACAGTTCTATGTAATGGTTTCGCGATATATTCTCCCTTTCAGGAATTAAAAAATTAAACTCACAAAAACTGCATAAATAGGAACACGTGACCTTAAGGAACCATGCTATCATTCGCCTGGAGTGATTTCGGGAAACCCTGGAAAACCAAATTTACGAAAGCCGGAGCCGGAAGCGAACCCGGGTCCTCCCAAATGCGGAACGAGTGTTTTACCACTGCTACACCACGCTCAGTTGTTCATACTATCATGGTATTTGAAAAGCGGCTTGAATGATCATATAGTAACGTGAGCCTCACTGAGATGATGTAAAGCGTCGTTGGTCGCATTACGTTCGCCACGTACTGAGCCACTAGAGAATAGCGCTGGTGAAGGGGGACATGATACAGCGCCAGTATGAAGGGCCTGGGAAACGGAAGATCATCGAGAGAAATCCTGCCGACCAACGACGTCGTCCGGCACGATTCCCACGTGCAAAATTCTGGGTCGATACCGCCGATAATCGGACGCGGAACGTCTTGGTGGGAGGCGAGTTCTCTGGCCATTGCGCCAACCGCGACAATCTTGCGTCAAAAGGAAAGCATGCGTCGTAAAATCGTCCTTCACTTTTGTTGTAATATTATGTCTGAGTTCTCCAAATTATCTTAAGTAGTACGTAACAACGTGTAGGCCCTGTTCCTCTTTTTCAATACGTTTTCAAGAACAGTATTTACCAATAGTAATACTAAAATAATCATAACATTTTTGATAAAAAACATTTCGCCACATCAAATTTAATATAAGTAATTAATATATTTATACTCATCATAAAGTAGACAGTAAAAAATTACGTTAACTAAATATTTAAAAATGATAAATATTTTGTAGAAACAATTTTTTTTTAATTTCTATATACGTACTGCAATTGATATTATAGGTCATTAATGACCGTTTTAGAAACAATTTCAACAAGAAAAGTTTTTTTCACTCAAATTTTTGGATGCCCCATTCTGCCCACATGACCCGTTTACTCCCCTCCCCCTCAAAATATACACATTTTTTGCCAGAAGCCTTCACGGCCGCATGCACAACAACTTACGAAAGTTTCATTCCAATCGAATGCGAATGAATGCTATACAAAACTGTACAGTATGTTGCAAATAGATGCGCGCACACACACACGCGCACACGAACACTCACACATGTATATATTTGCATGCTGTACTTAATAAAATTTCTCGTGTTGTTTGTGTAAATGTTTTAACGTTTTGTATACATTTTTAAAAATAAAGTATTATCATTTCCTCAATTTTTTATGCAAAAATATTTTTACATTTGATAATGAAATTTCCATTAAAGACATTACATAATTTCTCACTGTGAATTGTGTTCACTCTATTTGTTCGACAGTAGATGAGTTATATTTACTTTATGTCCCAAGAATTTTGACATAGACGTTATTATTAGACAAAAAATAGATGATAATAAATAATATAATTGGAAAAAAAATTGCTGTAAGAGGAAATGTGTACAAGTTGGAGTGTATTCGGTACATATAAAAAGCAACAGTATTTTTTTTTTTAAATAAATACCAAATCATTAGTAACTTCAAACAAATCCTTGCGAATGAAGACATTATACGTCTGGATGACGCTGTCGTATCCAGTTAAATAAATCACGAAGAAATTTTAAGTGGTACATGTGCACTCAAAAAAAGTAAACTAATCCTAGGAATACTATAAAGTTAGGGAATCATACCGTGCGATACCTTCGGTTGGCGGATTTTTCCTGGGATTTCCCGTTTCTCCCGGTCTTTCATTTCTGCACTGCTCCATACTCACCTTGTATCATCGCTCACTAGCGCAGAAAATCTCGCTGTTACGAGCTGACTGAATTTTTCTCGTTTCACTAACGGAAACTTTCTGCTTCTAAACTGATCGAAAACTAACACCTTTCAATGACACACGCACTGCTGTGAAATAATAAATAATAGGAAAAGACAATATTCAATAGCACCTACTGTGATTGCCAAAACATTTCAGCAAGTGGCTTAACAAACCAGGATTTGCAACGTATAGTTTCTTCCGCGTGATGTTGGTGCTTCTGACCGAGAGAGGTGAAGCAACACAACGGATTCGCATTCAGGAGGACCCAGGTTCACTGTGGCATCAGACAGACCTTCCATGTACGGTACTGTTAGCGCTATTTTCTTGCCTCGTGATTAAGTTGGTAGATTCCAGAGAAATTGCCTGAAATGTGAACAACACACAGTCGCGATAACAGGCACGGACATACAGGATGTTACAAAACTCCATGTCAATATTCTAGGGAAACAATCCTCACGTATAGAGGAACAAAGTGTTACATGAACATAGATCCAAAAACGCTCCGTTTCTGCGCTACAGTTGGCAACACGTGACGTTGGTTGATACCGCGCGGGTAGGATCATGTTGCTGTGGGGCATCATTACACACTACGCCACTAACACACAGACAATAGGAACAACTGTGACACAGCAACATGATCATGCCAGCGCGCTATCAACCATACGTCATGTATGCCAACTGTAGCGCAGAAACGGTGCGTTTTTGGACCTATGTTCATATAACACTTTTTGTTCCTCCACAAGTGAGGATTGTTTCCCTAGAATATTGACATTGAATTTTGCAACATCCTGTATAGATGCACAAGTAAGCAATCTATTAAGGGGCCTCCTTTGCGCTTTAAATGCGTTGCAGCAAGTTGCTTTTTTCTTTTTTTACGAAACTATTAAAGGCGCATTCTATTTGTATATGTGTACGAAAAGAACACGCACTTCAAACTATGTCACTATAGTTACAAAAATTCGGTACTTTTATTTAAAACATTATTTTCGTGCCCCTCAAAACGGTCAAAAATGAGGTTTCAGACTACTGGATCTGTAAAAATAACAACCGGATTGAAAAACACATCTTTAGAAACAAGCATTAGATTTTGAACAACGCTGTTCATAAATAAAATAATGTGGTCACCGCTTAAAGTCGCATAGGAAAAATGATAGTAGTAAAGCACTGCACTCCATCTGAGTGATCGCGCGGAGAGGCGATAATACCTTACACACGTCGGTCAACGGCAACCTTACCTCTCACACACAAACGCAGCCTATCTAGGAAGGCCCCTTAACGGCGTATATTTCCATACTTACTCCAAAGAATACAGCTCTTGCTTTACTTTAGGTGCCTACTTGTTACAGACGATTCGCGGTAAATTTAGCACTTTTGAAGCCTTCTTACTTTGTCCTTTACAACTTGTTTGTATTTTCCTGCTGGTCTTTATCATATACATAGCACCGTAAGTAACAGGTTGTACTGAGCTCAAATTTTTAATGCCTGAGCCGAAAATAAAAAATATTTTTTAATTATTATTCTACACTAGTAAATCTTGAGAAGTGCTTACTTTATCGTGAACAGCCTGTGTACAGCCTTCTTTGTTAAATATTATTTGCACAGAATCTTGGACGCGTTCAAATATGTTCCATTTGAGCGCACACAGCGAGGAACAGGAATAACCTCAAGCAAGGTCGTCTATAGTTGTTCAGGCTTTGTCTGCTTCTGTCAACTATTGATGCTTCTAACGTTTCCGAGTCGAGTGACGGTTACACAATGTATAAGATGACGGTGTTGAAACAATGGAGTCTACGGTGATTGGCAAAACATTTCGTCAAGTGGCTTAACAAACTAGGAATTGCAACACCTCGTTCCTTCTACGTGATGTTGCTGCTTCTGACCGAGGGAGATGGAGCAACGGTAATGCGTCAGATTCGCAGTCAAGAGTACCCGAGTTCGATTCCAGGTTCCGGCCGCTCTGATTTCGGTTGTCCGTTGTTTTCTTGAAGTCACGGGGGCCGCAGTAGCCGAATGACCAGACCATTCACCTCCCACCATGGCGATCTCGGTTCAATTCCCGGCGGAGTCGGTCCCCGGATTGTCGCATGTGGTAATCATGCCGCACGATGCCGTTGGTCGGCGGGTTTTCTCGAGGATCCCCCGTTTCCCCCGCCGTTTCATTCCGGCGCTGCTCCATACTGACCTCATGTCACCCCTCATCAGCGCTAAAGACGATGTTAAGCGCTGACCAAACTCTCTCTCTCACTC
This sequence comes from Medauroidea extradentata, assembly GCA_003012365.1. Taxonomy (NCBI): domain Eukaryota; kingdom Metazoa; phylum Arthropoda; class Insecta; order Phasmatodea; family Phasmatidae; genus Medauroidea; species Medauroidea extradentata. Next base: position 9,552 of record PNEQ01065034.1, read on the forward strand.
ACTCATGAAGTCATTCCGGGGAAATGCTGAGATATAGTTTGTGAACAAATGGCCATGGCAGATTCCTCTCCATGTTCCTGTCCTTGTATGAAATTGTGTGTAACTGTCTCTAATACCTTCGCTGCCAACTAGACGTGAAGCTCACGTAGTCATTTATGACCTTACATGTTTGGTGTCTTGACTTGCATTCGGACGATATAACTGTTTCGTTTAGCTTTAGTAAAATTTGACAGTTACTAATGCGTAGTAATTTTTAATATAGTGTTGTATACGTTGACACGTAATCTATTTTAAATTCACAATGCAACATAGACGTCCGTTTCACCATTTGTACTGTACATTTTGTCTTTCATTGTGCCAAATATCACAATATATTAACAGTTATTCCTCATAAGTATCTGTCAAATTTTACCAAAGTCGTACTTAACAGAGTATATTGGATTTTATTCGAGGTGACTGAGACGTGGTGGTGCAGTAGTCAAACACTCCGGGTCCAATGTCCGGCGAACTTCCTTGCTTGGGAAACGGCGAGCAGCAATGCCGTGTGCTAGCAGGTTTTGTTGGGAACTTCTCATTTCCCTTCCCTTGTACTCCGCCGTTGTTTCAGCTCTGTATCATTCTTCCGACCGGCTGGAGGACATATATGTATTTCTGGCATAGCAGCAAGCTGTATGAATTCACTCCGGCATTTCTTCATTTATGGTGATCATACCAGGTCCGGGAGAAGACACTATGGGGATTTACAGTTATTTTTATAAAATGCCTGGCACCGTAATAATATTTTTCCACTGTGATTTATCATCTTAATTTCTGGCCAGTGAGTGAGAGATTTTGGTCAGCACTTAGCTTCAAAAGGTCTGTAGCGCTGGTGAGGGGTGACATGAGGTGAGTATGTATCAGCGCTGGAATGAAAGGGCGTGGGAAACGGGATATCCCCGAGATAAGCCGCTGTGGTTAAGGGTTGGCCCTGCCCGTGAAAGCAGGTGGACAGGACATCTTCCTGTTTGAGATGTCGGAGCGGTACCATGCTCTAGTATCCGAAGGAAGAAATCCCGGCCAACTTCTCAGGGAAGTTGACGTTGCTCTGGGGCTCGTGAGTGCAGGTGGGTATTAAGCTGGAATGGGTTCCTCAGCCTCTGATGCTAGCCTTTGCTTCCGTGATCTTTCAGCCTGATAACCTCTCACTTGCAAGTCAACCTGCAGCCTCCTCGTGGCACCACCGGATCTTATAACCGATGCAGGCAACGGCGTACGGTCCCTATGCATCCTAGCCTCCCTGAGGCTGGAAAAGGGGTATCTGCCTTGATAGAGTCTCCCACAGATGGTACCAAGGCGACTCTACTGGGCGGCGCGTTAGACTACCTAGCGTTTATGCTCAGAGACCCAAAAGTCAAATTTCAATGTGAAGAAATTCTGATAATGAAAATGGTTTGACGACTGGTCTCAGACTGGAGTTTTTGGAGGGAGACCGAACCCTTTGTGCTGTATGCTGAAAGCATGTCATACTTTTCTCATCCATCTAACGACGGCCGGTCAGGTCAATGGCTCATAGATCGGAAAAATAGGTACTATTACGGGCGACTGGGTTGGCTACTTGGAGTGGTTCTCCTCCATGGGTTGGATTCGTAGTGGTGGTGGTGGTGGTGGTTGCCTATATGCTGGGCAGACTCGGAGAGGACCTCTCCACTACGATGAGTCGACGAGTTGGTTGCGAAAGTGCCCAGGAGCAGGCCCGGTAGGGGGTGTGGGTAGTGCCGCAACTCAAACCAAGAGGAAACTGAGCAGGGGGTCTCAGTCGGGGAACAGCATTGCAGGTATGATCTTCAGATGGGTGGCCTGAAGCTCTCGTGGCTGCACCTGTTACCCCTTTGGAAGTTGTCCCGAGGCGCAGCTTAGCGTTCTGTCAAGGAGTTTGACAGTTCCAACAAACTGTTAGCTTGAGGGCAATGCGATGGTCTAGCGGATCCTGATTCCCCGTCTGATGGTAGGCCGAAGCGAGTTGTGAGTCCAAGTCAATGTGTGCAACAAACGTGAAGGTTAAGTTCGGTAAACAAATGGTAAGTATGAATATTTCGAGAAAAAGTACTATATTTCATTCGGCCGTAATTATTACCTCAAATTAATTCTGTTGAACCGACATTAACAGTTTGGCTGTGTGAAATACATTTATTTTGTTTAGGTAACTTAAACATTAGGTTTAAGTTGTACTGTGTGAGGTACAAGAGCGGTTCTTCTGTTTCAAATGGAGGAATGAAATATTTTATTATACTGTTGCGTGCCAGGTTCCTAGAGGCCAGTGGTCGGCGGCTGTTTCGTAACACCTTGAGGGCTGGCCGATGACTCAAAGCCTGGGTGGCTCATAGTGGGAAAACCGCCGACACTACGTCATAGATACCTGTCCCAACTGCGCCTTAACCCTTCGAGGGCTGCCGACGTGACTGCCAGCACATCCGAAACATGATGAAATATCTATTTTTAGACCCCTGTAATGCGGTAAATCCCCGACTGTTTCACTGAGTATAAGAAGGCCGAATCGTGAGATTTGGG
>PNEQ01065035.1:0-12098 GCA_003012365.1 Medauroidea extradentata
ACTATGCGTGATTGAAGTTTCATTGTTACGGTTGAGAGACGATTTTTAAGAAGATTGTATGTATTCAAGAGAAACCTATATGATTTCTATGTAGATTATATATTGTAAATAAAAAATTGAATATTTTTGAAAATGTGTGTGTTATTATTCTCTGAGTTTGATAATGAACATAATTACTAAACAGTAATGATAAGTTCCACACAAACGTATTACACTAAATTTGCAGAATGGTAGAGTCATGATAGAAATAATAAAAAATTGCATGGAAGTTGATCTTAGGATATGAAATTGCATTGCTGAGTAGAAGGAAAGTCGTATCTAAACATATGTATGAGGATGGTTAGAAGAGTGAACTGCTCATTTCTGGCAGGTTGTGACATAAACATTAGATAGTGAAGTTAGAGTTTGTTGAGGAGTTGGGGGTGGAGGGGGATGGGTGATGGAGTGGGTGGTGATGAGGGTGGTGGTTGGGGAGGGGTTGGTGGTGTGGGATGTAGGATGTGTTGGGTGGGGTGGTGAGTGTTTTTGGGCGGGAGTGGAGGAAGGGTGGGGTGATGGAGTGGAAGGGTGATGGTAGGGGGTTGGGTGGAGGTTTCTGGTTGTGAAGGGGGTGCAATGGTCAAGAGGTTGTGGAAGGTGAAGGGGGTATAGGAAGTGTGGTTGGTGAGGAGTGGGGTCAGTATTGGGTAGTGTGGATATGTAAATTATATGTCAGTTCCTTTGAGGGTGTGGTGCTGTTTGGATTGTGTCCGCCATGTTTGAATATAGTCGAAGGGTTTTTATATGAGTATCACAAATAATTGATAGATTTTATTGACAGTTGATCGTGTATCCTACCTATTTAAGAGACAGGGTGTGTACTCGATGCCGAAATATATGATATATCTTGAGTATATTAATATTTGTATAGAAAACTGATTTTATTACTATTGTTTTTTTAAAGGTTTTTGGAAACTGATAATATTTTATTGGAAATTGGTTTGGCATATTTCAGTTTTGTGTATGGCTTGATTGGAACCTATAGGAGAATATCCCTTGTGTATTATAAACAATTAAAATTAATATTATTATAATCGGTGAATTTAAATGTTACTGATTTTATCATAAATCTGTTGGTTACCTCTAAGATTGTTGTGGACATAATGGTTTAAAAAAATAAATATTTTAAAATTTAATTTTTGTAAAAATTAATTTTTATTAATTGTTTAATTAGTTTTGTGTCATTGATTATCAGTTCCTTGCATGAATCATGAGAAATGATTCATGTCAGACGCTTTGTGAAGACAATGAGGTCATGCTGATTTTGAGACATCCACAAATGAAATCTTGATTAGTTGAGGGAAAAAAAGGTAAATTTTTCCGAATGAAAGAGAAATTTAGGGTGAATTTTATAAAATGTTGGGGGATTTTTTACCTTTCGGTGACCTCAACGGCGGGTTCACAGCTTAAATTCAAGACTGCGGTCGTGACATAATCGAATATGGCTTCACAAATCCTCATCGGCCGAAAATCCTCACACCGGCTCCTGCACCAAAAGGAACTATTATATACTACTATTAACCATCGCTTGTTTTGTATACACTTCTGGCAAGCAAGCAGCCACAACCACTGAGAATGTGTAAAATGAGATGGTATGCATATCTCGAGGAGAGGATTTGTACAGTTACAAAAAGTTGCAATTCATACCATTGTCGCACTTTTAGTAATGTCTGACTACAGCATCGGTTTCGTTAGCTATATATTTAACGAGGGGTGAGGTAAACATGGTTTCTTACTTAAAAAATACATTTTTTATAGCAACAAGTTTTTTCCTGATTTTACGATAGCGAAACACGTTCCCATTATACCAAAATGTAGTTAGTGATACGTGCAGCCTGTGAAGAAGGAATATCCCATGAAAAATTACGGTTTGCAACAAATTCCACAACAAAGAACATAACAAATACAAGTAAAGAACGTAAAATTTCGAAGGGTTCGTATCTTCCTCCCCTCCAACCCTTCCTTCAACCCCGCTTACGACGCCCTTTGACTACAATATCACATTCAGCAAGGCAATTCGGGTTCTATTCCTGACATAGTCTACCCGGAATTTCCCGTGTAGGAATCGGGCCGGACGATGTCGTTGGTTGGGTGAATTTCCTAGGGGATTTACCATTTACCCCACACTTTCATTCTGACGTTGGCATTATGTTCATCTCGTTTATTCTCTTTGACCTTCCAGAGGGCCTATGTTGGAAAATACAACTCGAGCGTTCGTGTACGAGCTCTTTCGAATGGTCAGATTCGCATGCGAACTGGCCCAGTTTAAAAGAGGTATGCTCCATTGTCTTGAACTCGTATACTAAATAAGTGTACGAAGTGAACACCGTTGGTTGACAATATGGCGGCTATTCGAATGTCTATATCGACATTCAAAATATGAGTTTCTGTGATGAATAGGGGATTTAAACTGTTAATCGGTATGGTAGAAGAATCTTAATATTAACAGAAACAATGTTAGTGTGACTAACTCGACCAAACACAAAAGGAAATGTCGTAATAATTGAAAAACAGGATTCTTCACTAGATCTAGTGTTCGTAGTGCTATGGTAGCATGCTTGCTTGCTAACAAAAGTATTCGGGTTCCTAACTCCCTACATATGAATTGTTTTTTTTTTTTTTTTTTTTCAATAAATGCATTAATAATTTCATGCTGGAAAAATAACTCTACGAAATATTAACTTATTTTACGTAATTTTCTGTTTTAGACGCAATGAGACGAATCTTTATCTTCCGTTTGTATAGCCAAAGCAACTAATGTCACAAATGTAGGCACATGTCAATTACGCATCATAGTGATTTAACTGCGCTTCTCCGGTAAATGAAATGAATTAATGTAACATTTTCTTAGACAAAAATGTAATTTTTAAAATAAATAACATACATTTGAACAAAGAGTTTTTTTTTCCTGTTAGATGGGTTAAATAAAGAACACTTTTAAGGTAAGGCTAACGAAACGAACTCTTCAAGAAACTAATGCTCAAGTTACATAGTTTTAACCTATAAGAATATAGTTAATGATTTCACGTAATTAATTTGAGGCAGTTTAATTAATTTAGAACAAATTTTGTTGAATTTTATGTAAGAGACCAAGTACCTACTGCTAATATGTAGAATTTTTTGTCTCAGTATTTTACTCAAATAAAATTAACCACCCGCATTTATTGTTTAACAGTCGTCATAATTATAAAATATTACGAGAACTTTATTCTCGGGTTTGTCTATAGTGAGCAAAGAAAATGGAAAGTAACAAAATTGTCTGGCACTACACAATTTTTCATAACATAGTTGCTTGTCGAACTATATGTGATTCAACAGCGATTTAAATGTTATTTTACACTGTCACAACTGTTCATAGACGAATAGCAAAACGTATATGAATACACAAACAAAGTAAAAAATCCTCTGTATGTACACACAGCAATGGAACCTAGCACACTGTTATCTTTTCCTACGATTAATAACCCACTCTTTACATTTTTTTTACTGTGCTGCCTGTATGTTAGTGCATTTTTGTTAATAATTTACTGAGTTCTTTGAAGGCACAAATTTGTATGTTTCAGTCAATAGCAAAAATTTGCGACTCATAAAATGCAATGTGAGTAGCATTTACTAAAAAATGTTAGTATATTAATTTATAATAGCTTATTAATAATTAATAAATACAGTATTATTTTAGTGATTAAGAGCGTGTAAAAAATTTATTTTCGTAAAACAAATATACAATTGCATAAGAGCTTACTAACATATTTAACACTTACCTCAATTATTGGCGAGTTTCTATTTAAACATTATTGGGAACATATATATAGTTGTTGAAATCTTGCTCCATAGCTTCGGTTTTCACGGCTTCTCGTATGCGAAATCCCCAATTCGGTCGCCTGCCACCACTCGAGTAGATTTTCGTATACGAATCTCATGTACGAGGATGGCAGAATGTTCAAGCATACCAACAGCGCATTTCGAGAGGTCAGGCGGGCTATTCGCATACGAACGAAAACTCGAGCATAGGCCCTCTGTTAAGAGCTGTTTGAATTTCGCCACTCGCTTTGTCGAAATGGAAAATAATACTTAAAACGTATACTAATTTTTGTTTGGCAACATAGTACTGTCCATAATACTATTTAACTCGCAGCCAATAACCTAATCCAACAGTAACCTGTAGAGTTGTAAATGTGACATGGTGATTCTTGGCTACTCAACGCTACGCTATGCTCCAAGAGAGATTTTTTGCCATGCTATGCTTATCGTTGCTTCGTAACCTCGGCTCAGTGGGCGTGTATCTTACTCAGGACAGCTGTAGCCACAAACAATTATTGAAATCCTAACCTTGAACAAACTACAATGCAGGAATACAGTCGGTTTTGTTAGTCCAAAGCAGCTACTTAAATACAATAATCATAAACAGCAAACGTAAAGGTATGACGGAGAACCGATGTCCGTAATGCAAATAAATGATTGAATTTACTAACATTTAAAATAACGTTTATACATGTATTTCTGAAAGTATCCTTGTTCGCAACTTCATTACATTTTTTTGCAAAAATTAATACTGTATCATGACATATGAGCTTGAGTTTTAAACATTGACTCGTAATTTGTTATTACGTGTTCATTCAAATTGATAGGGAATGTCAAAAAAGTTAGTACACGGCATACATGTTGTTACAGTATTTTGCCCACTGCAAACATTCGTGAAATGTATGCTTCAGCGGACAAAATACTGCAAATGTAAGATGACCGTGCATCATCCCCTTAAACGTATCAAACTGCTAATTAAATATCACATAGAATGATTTTGTTGGAAATACGTACTTAATAGGTTACATTTAGCATTTATTTGCTCTAAAAGTTTTGTTCAACAAACTAACATTTTCTTGCTCAAAAAATTGGCAGGTATTCCCATTAAAAATTTGTTGAGCCAATCGCAGTTTTGGTTTTGCCAACATTGTCTAACCTACATGTCATGTTTTAAAGAAAACTTTGGCTTGTAATTAGGCAACAAGCCGGTGACAAACTCATCCTACCTACTTTCCAAATCCTTCCTAAACTTCCCAACCCTTTCCTCACTACGCACTCCTGCGGCAGTAAATTCAACTCCCTTAATTACTTACAAAGCATAACTGCCTGCTCTGTTATGTTTTCGTCTACACCTTCTGAACATCCTCACAGTTGTTCCCACTTCCTGCATACGCTGCCTTAGTTTATAGGCTGCTTCAACGTTTCCCATCCTCTACCATTCACCATACTGGCCATCCTTTACTTCCTGTCATTAATTGAGTTCCATCCAATTTCCTCCAACATCGCTGATAGGCGAAAGTTGAAGTTCTCACCAGCTTGCCCCTGCCTTCTTCATTAATTATTAACCTAAGTCGCTGTCCATTTTTGTACACCTTCAACTACCACATTTCCAATTTAACTAAGGGATCGCGGTTGGTGCTGTGGCTATATCGATCGCCTCCAATCAGGGCGATCCAGGTTCGATTCCCTGAGGTGTCGATCCCAGGATTTTCACTCGTTGGAATCGTTGGATGGTTTCCTTGGGGAACTCCCGATCCCCACCCTTTTATTCCGACACTGCTTCACACACACGTAATTTCACCCCACCACAGCGCTGAAGACCTCGATGTTGAATGCTGACCAAAATATCTTCACTCAGTCTAGTTTCACTTACTACACTCTGCTGTTGCATACTTCAACATAGTCCGTACTATTGTATTGAATGTATTTTCCATTACAGCACTAATAACGCACTTCAGAATACCTTTCCCAGCGTACAGTACAGACAATCATTTTAACAAGATACGTTTAACTAAACTGCTTTATTTTGTCACAAATATAAATATCATGGTAATCTCAAAATATATTTTTTTAAATTAATAAATATATACCAACAAAATCAGTTTCGTCTCAGCAACATCAATGGTGGGGTTGCCACTATGGATACGGGACTATGCCTTTTAGAATATACTTCTTCAGAACTTCTCTACACATTTCGTGACAGTTGCGATATTATCACTTATCGTTATTACAACAAGATAATTTATATTTCGAGTACGTAATATCCGATGTATTAGTGTAACTATCAAAAATCTGCTAAAACGTAAAATGTTTATCTAATGAACTACCACGCTTTACACTAAACACACACAAACACACACGCATTATATATATATATATATATACACAGTATGTGAAGAAACTAATGGCCAAAATTCAAGTAGGTTATTCCTTATGAAAAATTAAGCAGCCATTACATGAGACACTTTAAAGACAAGTGAATACTCTGCCTTAGTAAGGAAGAAAGCCTTAAATCCAAATTTGGAGAAATAGTTTTTTTTTTTAATATTTAAATAGTTGGTACCAACACACATATTTCCACTAAGGATAAACGGCTTATTACCAGTCGTTGCTTGTGTAAAAAAATTATTAAAATATTCCTCAAAACCAAAATTTTGCCTAATACTGAGAATAAAAGCCTCAAATTGTTGTTTTGAAGAAAGATGTCAAAAAGCAATACCAAATAAATTTCAAATTTATAAATGTCATAATAAAAGCAAACATGGAAATGATTTACAAAAATTAGAGTGTGTTAAGAAAAAAACAAACATTTTGCTCTCCTGTAAAATTTGACCTCTCGGAGTTAAGGTTTTCTCCCTTAGCAGGGCAGTACTAAGGGGGGCATAAGCCCTCGTAAATCGAGTTTAAAAACACTGTTTTGTCAAAATATTAAAAGAGGTTAACAGTTTAAGATAAGTGTTAATGAGATCTTTATTCGGCTAAAATTTCAGCCTTTAAACCTCTTTCTTTCATGAAAATAATATGGGTAGCCACCCTCGCATAGCTAGGACTAGGCAAAATTCGCTAATTCAGTGACCTGCATGCTAGAATTCAATGACCTAAACATACTCAAGCCCCGTCTATTCGTTTATTGTCTGCTGTCTGAATGAGTAGCAGGTATTGGACAAATGGTAGGGCTTCGGTACATTCAGGATAATGGATTCTAGCATGTTGGTCATTGAACTCGTGCCCTACACATGGCACGAAATTACTTTCCTGTCAGGTTTTGTAAAAAAAAATCGTGTTGTGTATTGAAGTAGTACATCGTAAGCAACAAAAAAAGGTCCTCTTGCTGCAAGCTCCTAGAATGTACCGTTTGCCACAAAATTGTAACCAACTGATGCTGTAAAAATAACCCAACGCCTGGCATATAGGTGAAAAGTGCTACTTCTGCCAAGGAGTTGGTCTGTACATGCGCCGTACTTTCAGATAAATGTAACCTTGTTCCAGTAGTTTACGAGCATGTCGCAGAATCCATCAAAGTAAATTTATAAAAAATTTAGGCTCGGCTTGGTAAATTTGGCCACAAATTGGGTTTTGCAGCATTTTTACAAAATGTTATTTTTTTTTTGAGAAAATTTTTCATGATTTTTATAAACATCATAACATAATATCCTTTTAGTACATTATACATAATCGCAATATGTTTTGAAATTATTTAATTATTGGTTTTGCAGAGTGACAGAAACGAAGTGCTTTCTGCGATGTTGTTTACAAAATTCATTGACTTCTCTATAAAAACATTTCTTAAAAACTTTACGAAACCACCAAATTTGTTGCAAATTAACCGAGTAGAGCCTTTCCTATATTTAACATTCATGGACACATTTTTTTTCTTTCACTCAGTATCACGTATCATTTTTTTTTTAACCTAACTGCAAACTATTACAACAAGCCTTTATTTTCGACAGCTTAGTGTCACGTATCGTAAGTAACTTATGACCACTAACCTTATGAATCACAGCTATCACTTCTTCAACTGTATACGTTTTAGCTAATATAATCAGGGTTGTGTTATTAAATAGAGATTTTTAAAAAATTGGGTGGTTTTTGTCGTACTGAATTGATTCAAACCAAACTTTGCAGTATTCTTACGATGTCTTTGAATGATTCCTTCAATTCGACATAATAACGCACTCTAATATTGTGGACATACTACTGTGACAAACTGAAATAATATGTAGTCCCATATATCTTAGTATGTGACTACATTCAAACTATGTTTGTTTTCTCTTTTTTTTTTTTTTTTTTTTCTATTTTTCTAAGTCTCATACTAAGACTTCTGGGACGACATAGTATTGCAATGTTGCATGTCGACAATAGTAGAGTACGTTAAAGTATGCTTATGTCTACCGTATTGTAATGTACACTTGTGAGTCGAGTGACAAGATCTGCAAACCAGTTGCTGGGCCAGTGCACGCTATGATCGAGGAAGACGTTCTTGAAACAAACTGCGCCACTCAGCATGTTGACCTCTTGATAACAGGTTCTGCCGCTACTCCATCCACCCCCTTCCTCAATCCACGTCATCCGTCATGCCAGCCACCCACGCCTTATTACAGCTAGGCGCTCATACTTTAGCTTATAGCTGATAACTGCTACATTTCAACGAAGATATGAAAACAGCAATACTTGAGCTTATAGCTCATAAATGCCATACCTGAACTTAATGCTGTCACACCAGAGCTTTCAGCTAATAACTGCGACACCTGAGCTGGAATATGTTAATTGTTACCACTTAGCTTAAGAACATAACTGCGTCTCCTGAATAACTGAAAGCAGCCATACTTGAGCTTAGATCAGACAACTTCAACGCTCTGTTCTTACGGATGACAGCTACGACACCTACAGTTATTACTACCAAATTAATTAAATATGTTTACGGGTGACAACTGCTACGCTTGAACTTACTGCTTGCAACTGCAACGCCTGAGGGCTTATTATGTAGCTTTCTTAGTTATTTATACGAACTTTATGATAATACAGTTATTGCGAAACTAAATTTGAAACGATAAATCGAATTTTTTAATTCAAAATTTCGCCGTTACTTTCTTTCAAAATGCTCATGGCTTTCTTTGTACAACGATCAGATTCTAGGGTATTGTTTCAAGTGGACGTACATGCAAATGGACAACATTTGTATCAGTTCTTCATTCTTGTAGGAAAAAAAAGTCTGAGACGCGGCTAGAAAAGAGAAAAAATACCATTATTTTACATTACATTATGTTATTACCATCGTCCGTTATAGATTTGTGTATGTTACCTCTTACTGCCAGCGTGAACGACTAGCTAACTTAATGCAGCACTGTGCTTCTATACCTTCGTCAAGAGATATACTTACGTGCAGTTCACTAACTGTCTACTAGAGACGAGTGCGTCAGATAAGAATGAAACTGATGCCGTAAATTTTAATCGGAGTTATACAACGGAGCAACAATTATGTACAGTTATTTCAAACGAACTTATGCAATACGTATTTTAAAATACGCTCTGAAAATTGACAAAGATATAATTTAGTAAGATGTATGAAGGTTTTCAGAGTTCATAATACAAAGTTACCAAAAACCGAGATTCTGGTAAAGAGAGTTGTTAGAGAATACGATATAAAGACAGTTATACAGAATAAACACTCTGAGATACTGCTGACAACTGCCCTACCTCTGTATCTTCATTTCGCATGATGTGCGTGGCGGCGTTAAATTGTATGGTAGTATTTGGTTCACCATACTCCGTAAAATATGAACTAATTTTTTGAGTATTCATATAAGTAAAGATACTCAAACCTATACTTCTGCAATATATCTAAGAGGTGTGTGTCCTCCGGTACAGAAAATATTTGTTTACTGGCAAACTTGCCTATTCTTTGTCTCCCATAGCCGTCCTCCGTAGCATAGTTGGTTAGGCGCCAATCTACGGTGCGAGGGGTTTTGGGTTAGAATACTGGCTCAGGTATGGCTGTGGTGTTGTGCCTTCCCCTCACTTCACCCTTATTGGCTCTTAAGGCCATTATCTTTCATTTATTTCAAACAATTGCAAATAACTTGAATATTTTTTAACCAAATGCTTTGAAAAAATTTGAGACTGTGTACAGTTATACGATACACAATTTTACCAAAGGGGTTTATTGAAATAATGCATCGTTTCCTAGCAAATAACTATTTTGCTTAATTTTGGCATATTTTGACAACAAAATATGTGCTATTTCAGGGGCAAAAATCTAAAAATACGTTTGGTGTATTGCAACAGAAAAATTCAGATACCAACAATGATATACAAGTGTTAAAACTTCCAGAATGAATTTTTGATATGTGTATTAATTTGTGTTTAAAAAAATATTTTCGAAACCACTGCAAAAATAAAGAGCGAGGCATTAAGACGTCTTCGTTAAGGGGTATGGAAAGGTACGATGTCGGGCGGCAACTGGAATACTCAATCTTCAATAAAATCTTAACTACTCATAAACTTTCTATGTGATTTTTTGCCGAGTAGATATTTTATGAGCGGACATTTATTTATATAGACTTAGGCGGTAGTATGCTTTACTTTAGAGTAAAAAATTAAAAATATTTTTTTATGAAAATAAGGGTTTGAAACCATAAAATCTACATAAATAGGAAACCACAATTTTTATAATTGTAATATAACAACATCTAGGCCTTTGTAGTCACCGAATTTCAAATATACTTGCGTTTTGATTTGAAAATATACTATCTGAAAATCTCTGCGCAAGAGGTTTGCAGATATTAATATTATTTTCAAATTTAAAGGCAAGCATTTTTGAAATTCGGTAATTACAGAGGCCTAGACGTTGTCATATTAAAATTATGGTATTCCATTTATGTAGATTTTATGGTTTCAAACCCTTATTTATCTAAAAGAAAAATTGATATTTTTACTTGAAATAAAGCATACTACCGCATATGGCTATAACTAAACGTCCGCTGATAAATGTATCTACTTGGCGAAAAATTCTCATCGAATTTAAATGTGTAGTTCAGATTTTATTGACGATTGAGTGTTCCAGTCGTCCGCTCGACATCGTACCTTTCCATACCGCTTAAAGGGCCGTAAAACTCTCTCGCCTCATCTGTCTCTTCTGTGCTTCCTGCGACTGCCGTGTACGCCATCGTCACTTCTCTCACTTAGGTCGTGACTTTACAAGAAAATACATGCTGAAATATTACCTCGTAAAACTCAACTGACGTTATGTTCGATGTGAGGTTAGACATTTGTTGTTATTATCAGCCACAAAACAAGGTATTTTGCTACCAGTGATTATCTATACCCTACGGCATCGTATTCATACGTAATATTATCTAGTAGATGCCACACTGTTAGCATTTTTTTTTTTGTGAATAGTAAGGGTTGGTGAAGTATTTACACAATATACATTTTCACTCAAAGCATCTTTCGCAATTGATTTACCATAGAAGAGCGAACTGTAAATATAACCGTAGTTACAAAGTCAATTAGGCCGCCCGCGCACTAGGCGACCTGGTCGCGCGACCATGTCGCCGCGACCGCCGAGAAACCTTATATTATAAGGGACAACGCGCACCTGGTCGCGGCGACCGGCTGGTCGTGGCGACTGCTGAGAAACAGCGCGACGCGCAAGCGACCAACAAGTCGCCGCGACCGGCTATTTACCCATGATTCAATATCTGTCCGCGCACGTGCAGCAGAAGCGGCGCGGCCAGGCAGACATCACTGTCAGTTTTGCGCTATTACTGTGAGGGTATGGTGAGCGAAATGGAAAATAAATTTGACACTGAACGTTTCATAATGGAAATAGAGAAACGCCCGTCAATTTGGAATGTAGTGAGTGACGAATACAGGGACAGAAATGTGAAACGAAAATGTTGGCAAGAAAAAGTCGACCTGTTTGGTGGTGCGGAACTGTCAAAAACCGACAAAGAAGTACTAGGCAAGTAAAATGTTTGCTATCAATATTCTAAGTATTGTGATTTCGTCTACATTATATTCTGTTTGGAAATTAATATACATATACATGTTTAAACACGGATGAAATTATATACATTCCCCAACAATGTTCCTACAAAGTATCAAACATATTGGCAATATGGGTTACCCCATAATTGTTATTGGGCTATTTGTTTTCAAAGCCATTATTTTGGAAGAGTATTTGTAATTATTGACGACAGAATGAATTATTAATTGACAAGTTATTGTAATGTACAATGTAAAAGCTATACCAAAAA
>PNEQ01065036.1:0-15486 GCA_003012365.1 Medauroidea extradentata
AAGGCTTTTGGCCTGGCGCTTCCCTCATACTAAACTGGGATCTAATCCCTTAAAGGGTCATGGTAAACCCGCGAGGCCGCGGGAGGAAACCCATGACGATAGACATGCGAGGTGGGATCTCCATGCTTGGAAGAAAAGAAAGAATTCATGCTTTGTATGACATGCATGTTAGTTTGTGTTAGAAGGTGAAAGTAAAGACAAGCAGGGAGGGCTCGTGATCCAGCTGTAAAAGAAGTACAAGATTAGACACATTTACCTTATTCTTAGGGGAAATAACCTAAAGTTTCCCGAAGGGCGGGCTGGTGCCCGCTGTCCCTTTTCTTGCCAGTTCCTGGGAAGTTAAGTCGCGACCTGGTGATGTATGAATGAGGCACATTGGGTGCATTCCAACAATGTGCCAGGTCACATCCAGCGTTGCCCGAGTTGTGGGGGCGGCTAAGGCAGTTGAGCGTTATCTTAGCGTTACATAGGACCTGTCGCCACTCTAGGGTGAGTTAAGCAGTCGGCCAAATATGTATACGCCTCGCCTTCCTGCCCGCCGCACCCTTCTCGGGTTGTCAATTTTGCATTCTTGCTGCGAGGAGCCTCAGTCTTGGTCTTCGCTCTGGGGCAGTTCCTTGGGTCGGATCCAGATTGGTGCAGTTTCTTCAGATTGCTGCATGTTGGGCCAACCTGGCGCTTTTACTTTAGTGGCATTACGGTGGCTTTTCACACAGGATGTGCTTCGGCCTCCTGTGTTTTGAGGCCACCGTTTCGTCGTAGTGTATAGTTAGTTCATCATTTACTCCATCGAGAACAAAATCATATCCAGATTTTAATGGTGTGTAATTTTATATATCTGGATGCCAATGAACAAATTTGAAGTCTAAATTTTTTTTGATAGTTGTACAGAAATTTTTTCTAACTTTGTGTGTGCTTTATAACAAACTAAAACATACAAAAGTTGGTCAGTGAGAAATTTTTTTGCCATTCAAGTTATATGGGGATGAAAGTGAGGAAATTGTTCGTAACGAGCTAAATCTATTTTAAAAAGCAACCCCACCTCAATAGCTTTATCCGTTCTCTTGTATAAAGCTGTGAAATGTGTTATGTCATGTGCTCGTCACACATTCACCCTACAAATTCGACAGTTGAGTGTCGCTCGAAGTGTTGGGCGCTGAAGAGAAAAATAACGTTCTGTTATCTTTGCTGACTGTGAGGTTATGTTTGGAAAGGTTAATAAATACTATACAGGCTTCCTGTAGTCAGCAGTTTTCTTCGCCCCGTGTCCTAAACTGGTTCAGTAGTGAGACTACAGTGTCTTGCGGTCGAACAATGTGTTGTGTATGGTGACTTGATTTCGAAACAAAAATTAATGTATGTAATTTTTTGCTAACATTTTTGTATGGAAGGCAAAACAATAAAAAGTCGTAATATAGGTAGACTACGCGAAAAGTAGCAAAATATTGTATTGACCTTATTCCAGTAATTTTATTTTACTAGTAAGTTACTAAGGGAGCTTTAGAAGAAACAGGATGTTCCAAACAAACCCTTTACGGTAATAGGAAGAAACATTAGCAGCACAGTACAGAAAACTAACATGAAAAGTTGAAATCGTAAAGGAAAGACAAACAATAAATAATGCCCTTAAACATATTTAAGGAAATGAATCTTAATTTCTAATATTTGTATGGTAAATATTTTTAAAATCCAGAATTAGAGCAATTATAATAATAAAACTTATACAAGGTTTTACTACGTCCTCTAATTGAATCAGGAATTTGCAAAAGTCCAAGTGAGTAGATTGCTGGGAAACAACAAAAAACTAATTATAGTGGATCTGGGAGTGAAACAGGTCATGAATAGTGGATAACTTGTAAGTGTAGTGAGTGTGGAATAATATGAAACATAAACTGACATAGACACACGTTTATATTTTATTTTTTAGAAATTAATAATGTTATTGGAATTGATACCTTTTAAAAAATAAGTATGTTGCCTTTTTTCTAACAATGGCACATAAAACATAATGCCTTGAGTTTGTATTAGTGCAATGTTTATATCTTCTAGTGGAAAACTAATAATATGATACAAAGAAAAATATTTTGCAAACACACCACCCCTGGTACTTTATACCCATAAAGCAGTGTTATGTATCACACTATCAGAGAAAGCATAATGTCTTTGGTGTAGATTATTGGAACCTTAGTATATGCCACTGAAAAAACTACTAAGCCACATTGAAAATGATAATTCAACTACAATCATGTAAGTCATAAACAAAATATTGCGCTATTGGCACATTCATGGACTAGTCCGTTTAACGTATTTCTTGTATAGGACTGGGTTTCTTTTGCTGCTGACAGCCAAGAGAATGCTTTGGAGAGTCGAAATATCGTATAACCTGAATTTGCTCAAAGAGTGGACTTGGTCCCTTTTGCAAATTCCAAATTCAATTTCTTTCCTTGACAAAAACATTTACCTTGTTTCGGTAAGTTTTTTGACTGACGAAAATTTGTACTTTCAACTTTATGGATAGGCCTAAGTATTAAAAAACTATATAATATGTAGTAAAAAAATTTTACACAATACAGGTAAACATATATGCTTTTGTTTAGGCTTAAGATATAATTAACAAAGAAGTAGTGGAAATGTGTGATACGCCTAAGTTGACATCACTGCAGAACATTAATATGCTTGCTTTTGTTTGGTAACCAAGCATAGTGGAGCAGTAATTAAACACTCCCTCGCATTCGGGAGGACCCGCGTTCGATACCTGACTCTGACCATCCTGATTCCTGTTTTCCAGGGTCTTCCAAAATCGCTCCAGGGTCTTCCAAAATCGCTCCAGGCGAATGCTCGGATTGTTCCTTAACAAATACCTTTCCCAACTCCTTCCCGATTTCCCCTCGTGTTCATCAAACGCCTTGTGCTGTTCGAGGACACATAAAAACGTCCAAATAAATAACACCCCCCTCTTCCACTGTAAATTTTTGGCAGACAATAACAGTGTAAAATGCAGACAAATTTTTCAGTTCCCACATGACATTGATTTTAAATGATCAATTTCATAATCAACTACTACAACCATGTTGTAGTTTTCAGACAGATGCTACTAAAATTGAAGAAATCTTATGTTTTGTCAGCAGTAGCTATAATGATTAAAAAATATGTGATACTTATTTCTTAATGAAGTGCCCGTTAACAATTCATGAAGTGAATTAATATAAGTGGAGTATGAGAATTGTTTCTTGTTTCAAAGTAATAGAAATTGTTATTAATTGCATGTTTTGAAGCATGATGCTAATGCAAATTGTAATATCAATTAGAAAAATTAAGAATATACTATTTAAAGTTAAAAACTCTGAAGTAGTTCACCTCCAGAACTTCGTAATGTGCTGCGATCTGGCAACAGCGTGCGCCATAGCTCTGTACTGCAATCTAAGGTTGGGACTATCTATAGCAAGGCGTATAAATGTGAAAAGAAGGCCAACATGAGAACTTAACAGTTTTAAGATAAGGGTAACTACAGAAGCAGCACATTACTGCAATTTAAGTAATTTGTTTACTAGTAATCAGGAACACACACAATCGTAAGTCGTAACTGAACACCTGGCAAAAAGCAATCTGTGTCAAATTTCACATGTCAATTATATGTTTGAAAAAAAAATGGCAAATCATAAATTTGATAAGTGTAAAACCAACAGCAAAGTACACCACTTAGCCAGTTGACACAAGCAGCAAGGTAATTAATAATTATCTTAGGGTGTTACTTGTGAATTTGAACTGCGAGGGTTTTTTGTTGTAATCGAAGTTGTTTTCGTTGCAGAGATTGTAAGTTGCGTATGAGTATGTGTTTGACAACTGTTTCTGTTTAATCCATGTACATATTGTTTATTTTACTGTACCAACTTTATTGTGGTTCTTTTTGAAACTTTGTTTTTTTTATTTACTAATTATTTCATTTTCGTGGTACTGGTAGGGTACTATAGGCCCGAATCCGAATGTAAATACATTAAACATCGAGATTTGTAATTTAGAAATTGTAAGATTATTTTTATTGCCTTTTTTTCTTTCAATTTTTCGTAATTTTTCACCTTGAGAAAAAAAGTCCATTTTTTCCCATTTTTACGTCAGTGGAAAAAAAACAATTTTTCCCTGTTTTTTCCCCAATTTTTCATGTTCTTTTCCGAAGCTTCGGAAACCTAGTCATGCAGAGTTATTTTGTCTTCTATATCTTGATTTTTCCCCCCCTTCCAATTCTCTAGACAACTTACAAATGATACATAGGCTGTTATATTTCATGGATGTCTTCTTGTAAAGAATATGTTATGTTGTAAGATGAATACTAAACTAGTGTTTCGTTGTTTACACAGATCATCACCAAGGACCTCCGAGTAGCTCACCATCTGTATCTCTACTACTCAAGTCAATGATACAACATCTCTCTCTTCTTGTTAGCCACATAATCCAATAAGGAAGTGTTGTACTCTGTACAGTGTGGTAAAACAAGCATTGTTCTTTCCCTACACAACATAAAATTTTATAATTACAGAACAGTGGTACATGCATCCCTACAACACTAATACAGTCCATTGGATACCATCAATCTCAACAACATCAAATTTAACAAATACATGGGTCTAACAACATTAAATTTAACAAATGGATACAAATACAGAACAATGGTAAAATTATCTCTACCACTAACACAGTCCACTGGATGCCATGAATCTCTCAACATTAAATTTTTACAAATACAGGACAGTGGTACAAGCATCACTATAGCACTGCTATAATCCACTGAATACCATGAGTTTTTGTAACCCCTTTGCCCTTCCAGATCATCGAGGAGTCTTTAACTCTGGTTTTGCAGTATCCCTCGTCTGTGTGCCTTCTCCTGCCTCTGGACCCCATTCTCTCTATCCTTGCTCGAGCACATCCTCACTGTCTATTCCAAATGTTTCAATTGCTGACTGATTTGCAGTTTGCTCCTTTCTTTCCTGTTGGGGGCCGGGAAACCCCTCCTCCCCTACGATAGCAGTGGTGGCATGGTTACTCAAACTATTAATTTCTTTGTGCGTGCTGGTTAGCTGTCACCAGATGTGTTCTGTTACACCTTCAGATTCAATTAGATATGACTTCGGGTAGCGGGTGTCTTGTGACGTTCTCACAACTTACCCATATGCTTGCCTATCTGTGATCCATTCCCTCGCTGCTAATTTCATGGCAGTAGCTATCGTGTTCGCTGTCGTTTATCGTACCACCTCCTTTGCTTTTCCTTAAGAAAGTCCAATTTATGTCTTCAGTAATTAGATTCTTCTTTGTGGAAGGGGCTAAACCTGGGGACTGTAGTCCTGACCTTTCATCCCAACATGTCTACTTCCCCCCCCCCCACACACACCCCATCCCACCACCCTTTCCAGGGGTGTACTGCGGTACGTGAGCAGGGCTTCATAATGTCTTCATTCTTTTTAGTAGGATTTTTGCAGTTCTCACAGCAGCTTCAGCGCACCCATTGGCCTGACTGTACAATGGTCTGCTGGCAGTGGCGTATCTAGCTACACTGTTGCCTATGGCAAGTGCTAAAATAGCGCCCCCTTCCCCTTTTTTCTCCTTTTACCTTACACAAAATACTGCTGAATCAGGATTTGCTTTATATATATATATAATATTTATTTATTTATTTATTTATTTATTTAAGAGAGTTACTAGCTTGTTACAGAAACAGTATTGTAAAACTTTTGCTTTAAGGAAATTGCTGCGCCGACATAATTGAGGACATAAAGGATGCTTTTGTTTTTATCTTCTCATATTGTCAGATTCTCTCTGACTTAGTTACATTAAATGAAAGTCTAATAACATAAAAATAAGTACAAAAGCATACTTTATGTCATTAACTATATACTTGAGTTTTACTGTAATTTTACTGTGAATTATTCCGTTTTAATATGTGTTTTGACTAAATCATGCTCACATAAAATGAAAATTTCGACTGTAGCGTGTCATTACGGGAAAACTATGTACGCTAAAAATAATTTGTGCGAGAAAAGTACTATCACAAGTGTTGTCTACAACACTAGCATAACTTCAAACAAATAAAAAATAATGCATTTTACCCACTGGAACACCCTTAATGCTTAATTGTATCATAAATATTAACACTATTGGAGAGTGGTAGAATTTAATTATTCTATTTCACAGTAAATTTATAACTTTTTTCACTAGATTTATCGTAAATTGAGACATATGAACCAGGAAAGGTTATTTTTTAAAATCATTTTCTTGCATTGTTTGATTTTCACTGCAGAAACGAACTAGGTGAAGGGATAACAAATGCACAAGCCAAGATTCGTTGAAACTTCTCGTACTCTATTCACCCTAAACCAGCACATAACTTACTACACTACTGAAACGACGGCAACCAGCTGCAGGCGGGGAGACAATTTATAATAATAAATTATTTCTTCCACACTCCAATTTATTTGAGATTAAATGCTTTCACGGCTTTCAAAAACACAAGTTCTTTGTCAATTGGACGCTGTTTTGAATCAAGAGACCAATTGTCAATTTCTAAAAAGCATTAAAATAAATTACAGTTAATTATTTGTTAGTATTTCTTAGTTATTGTTGTTTTATCAATTTTATGCACAACAATATGCAGGTTTTCAAGCTTACTGAAGAACTGTATTTTCCGCAGTATTTGCATATAATGACAATTTTAATTGGCAAATGGTCTCTTGATGCGTAACACTGTCCAATTATGAAAATGAATGCTGATCAGCTGATCATAACAAGAAGAGAATACTACAAAGAGATTCAGATTTCGCAGCATTAAATTTAACACTTAATTATTTACAGCCTTTTAAACAGTGGTCATTGTTCATCAATTTAAATTTAAATTAAAAATAGAAAAAAAAAATCATTAATGCAAATGGCGCCCCTTCTGAGATGGCACCCATGGCTTAAGCCCTACCTACCATACCCTAGATACACCTCTGGCTGCTGGTTCTATGATGAAATCCTGCCTGTCTGGCAAATTCTTGAGACTGTCCCTTAAACTGACCCTATTATCCGTTTGAACCACCTGTGGCATGCCGGACCTAAGAAAGACAGCTTTAGAATTTTCAATGACACATTTTTCTGTTCAAGACTGAAGTTCAAAATATTTGGAAAAATAATCCGCTTTGAGCAGATACCATTTCCCACTACATTTCATCAGATCAGTTCTCACCTTTTGCTAGGAGTAATCTCTGGAAGGCTTCCTTTAAGAATTCACTCTTTCAGAGTACTGCAGTGTTCTAAGCGTCGTTCATACTTCTCAACTACAGACTGTAATTTGGAGTTTAATTCTACCCACCAGACAGACTCTTGAGCCTTAGCTATGCATTTTGATAAACCCTCATGAGCTGCATGCAGCTATTTCAAGACATAGTTCTGCAAGGGAGGAGGAACTATCAACCTGGTTCATTTTAATAGGAATCCCTCAGTGACTGAAATTTCTTCTCAGTACTGATGATATGCAGCTAGTTCTGTAGGTAAGTCTCTTTGCCTTGACCAACTCATGGAGCAGTACCGTATCAAGTTTTTGCACACAAAAGCGGTCGTTTGAATCTGTTTGAACTGATCTAAAATCATTTGAGCTACTGAAAAATTGGTAACTATCGTGTTGACATGGACAGATATGTTTTAAGTTAGCTCCTCACATTCGTTTTCCCCCTTACCCCTTCCGGGGTTTCCTTGATAAACAATTTGCAAGTACCAATTTCTTTACCTGGCATGTAGGTAACTGAATAGTTGTATTTCTTCAGTCTTATCTGGAATGTTTGGAGTCTGGGTATTAATTCATCAGTGTGTTTGGATTGAAAGATTTGAAGGAGAGGTTTATGATTTGTTTCTTGTATTATGGGCACTCCTAATATATACTCCTCTAATTTCTTGCATGCCCATGTTAGGGCCAATGTCTCTTTCTCAATCTGAGTGTGTATTTTGCTTGGTTGCTGAAAGGACTCGAGAGCCAATGCACACTACTTCTCATGTGTTTTCTATATTAACTTGAAACGATACACTACCCTCACCATAAAAAAAGCTGTCTGCACTTACCACTAATTGTTTCTCCATGTTGAAATGTGCAAGACAAGGTGCTTGAGTCATCAGATCTTTGATTTACTCAAATGTTAGCTGTTGTGGTTGACACCACCTGTACATGTTCTTCCCTGTCAGTAATTCATTCAAAGGTTTTAGTATCTGGTTCTTACCTGGGATGAAATGCACCACATAATTTACCATGCTGAGGAACCTTTGCAATTCTTCTTTGTTCTTGGGTTCCATGAACTCTACCAAAGCTGAAATTCAACTGGCTTCCAGGGATATCCCCGCCGCTTAAATCTCAAACCCAAAAATGTTACTCCCCTTAGCACAGTACCTGGCTAAAACTTCCAGTAATGTGGCATCGTGCTGTTTCCACCGTCACGTCAAACACTAACGTTTCATCAACATGTAAGGTAGCCCTTCTATGATTGTTGCAATTTTCATGCTGAAGTATTCTGGTGCTCTATTCAGTCCGAACGGCAGACACTTGTACATATACTTACGGTTTTATGAAGGTGATTGATGGTTGGCTGTTTGCACTTAATGAGACCTAAAATCCTGAGTTTGTCTCTATTTTGCTGAAAACAGTGGCACTTTTCAACTGTGACAGGGTGTATTGCACTTTGTGAATAGGGAACACTATCTATTAAACATATTTATTGAGTTCTGTGAAGTCGCCACAAATACCTTTGGCAACTATAACCGTCGGTGCGCAGAACTAATTGGGAAAGTCAACTAGTGTAATAATTTTCAGTTGCATCATTCAATTCAGTTCTAGAGGCAGGGGTACGGTGCACTGTATTGTCAAAGCAAAAGATTTGGCATCACTCGTGAACTGGATATATATCTCCTCTGCCAGTTTTCCCAGTCCACTGAACACCTGTGGAAATTTGGCTGCAACATTCACATTGTTAATGACACCACTTGTAGCGTCTGAATTGCTTCTTTCCCCAGTATTGGATTGTGTAAGACATTTATAAAATACACTTTGATTTCATGTTGCCATCTTCCATAGATCACTGTTAAGGTACTTGTACATTCCAACATCAATGGACATCCATTCAGTCCACATACTCTCATGTGACTTTTCGTAGGTTGAATGTTTGTAGGCGACAATATTTCACTATTAAGGCGTGTGATGCCTGCTCCAGTATCAATAAGGAATGTTACCTCGTTCTTAAGTTCCTTTATCTCCAGTGCCATTATAAAAGGATCCAGTTCTGTTGGCTCTCGACCAGATGATAACTTGTCATATGACAAAGTCCGTGGTAAAGTCTTCTCCAGCACGTTGGTCCGTAATGTAATGCACTGATGTTGAAGTCTTGCATTACCAAGCAAAGTGACCCCTTCTGTTGCACAAATAACAGGTTATGTCACGTGTTGGGCAGCTGGCCCCTTCCCCATGGCTCCTTCCACAATGTTTCCCCCTATTATAATGCTGTGATTTTGTTTAGTTGTTTTTCCTTCTCTCGCTCGCGATCCACTGTCAGGATATTCGTGGCCTTGGTCTCTCGTAACTGTTGCAACTAAGTTGACTGCAGTTCACCTTGATGGCACATTCTCATTGCATCTTGTAGTGTCAGGTAGCTTTGTAACTTCATCCTCTCGCTAATGGCTACATCCCACTGTGATGCGATCATGTATGAGTTCATCTTTCAATGGACCATATTCACATTATTCTGCTAGGTTATGAATTCTGTGATAAAGTCCTCCTCACATTCATCCACTTGTTCCACCTGTGAGATGAACTTAAATTGTTACGTTAACTTTTGGTTTGAAATGCCTGTCAACAGCATCTGATAGTGATTTATATGTTCAGCCAGTGTCAGGTTTTACAAGTGTCCAAACAATTTCATCTTCTTTTTCACCCATTAAATACAACAGATCAATTTTTTGTGCATCATCACCATTTTTAGTACCACTCAAATTAACAAAATTGTCTAAGCATAGTTTCCACTTAAACCAAGTATTCAGTTCTGTAAAGTCCAACGAACCTGGTAATTTGATCTGAAGATGTCTACCAACATGCACAACAATGCCATAACACGTACCGTCACTATTCTCGTCCGACATTTCATCTGGAACTGTATGCTAAATACTAATCACTAGGGCCAATCCTGCATTAATGGGATACAATTTACCGCTGCATCCATGTTGTAAGATCAATAATAAACCTGTGTTTAATTTTGTGTACAGAGCGTCACCAATGACCTCGTGAGTATCTCCCCAGCCATAGCTCTACTTCAATGATACAACAGTTAACACATCAGTGTTTGTGGCTGCTAACAAGTACATAATATCAGGAGTTTTTCACATTGTGTATGGAGTATGTAAGCTATGACAGTAATTTGCAACAGAATTTTGTTTGGGAAATAATAAATGGAAACATAATGTTTATGAAATTAAACTTAAATTTGAACGGTTTGATTTTATATTGCAAGAACTCTTAAAACCATAATCTTTCATTTATTTCAAACAATTGCAAGTAACTCAAATATTTTTTAACCAAATGCTTTGAAAATAT
Source organism: Medauroidea extradentata (assembly GCA_003012365.1). Taxonomy (NCBI): domain Eukaryota; kingdom Metazoa; phylum Arthropoda; class Insecta; order Phasmatodea; family Phasmatidae; genus Medauroidea; species Medauroidea extradentata. Next base: position 10,595 of record PNEQ01065036.1, read on the forward strand.
TTGAGACTGTGTGCAGTCATACAATACACAATTTTGCCAGAGCATTTTTTTAAATAATGTACTTTTTGCCAGCAAATAATTACTTTGCTTTATTTTGGCTTATTTTGACAGCAAAATTTGTGATATTTTAGAGGCAAAAATCTATTTGGTGTATTGTAACAGAAAAATTCAGATACAAACAATGATATATAAGTGTTAAAACTGCCAGAATGAATTTTTTATATACTGTATGTATTAATTTGCGTTTAAAAAAATATTTTAGAAACCACTGAAAAACTAAAGAGCGAGACCTATGTATGTATTGCAATACCTTACCTGAAATAGGGCTACTAAAGAATATAAAAATTTGTATGAAACATTTCTCCATCTAGACAGAAGACTAGTCAACTGTGTAGAGACAATCAGTTGTCTGAATTATATTGTACAGTCTGTCTTGCTCAATATTTACATTTTTTGATAGTTGTGAAGACTACCATGTGTGCAAATGTGTACAGAAAAATAATTTTGATTTTGTTGTACTGCACAGTTTCAGTGTGTTTATTTGTGGGGAAATCACATGTGGAAAACACTGGTAATTCCATGGCTTCAGTTGTAAAAAGAACTGCCAACACAATTGTCAAAAAGAGGAATTCTTACATGGGACAGACTAGACACCATGTACAGGAATGTCAAGTTGTAAATCTTACAAACACAATTGCTGCTGGTTACACAAGATTTTATTCGTTTTCATTATTTTTTTAATTGAATTATGTTTTTATTACTTTGTATAATGGGAAACAGTGAAAATTTTCACTATATTTTAAAAACTTTTAAACTGGAAATACCAGGTCAGGTTGGTTGTTACAGTGTCAATATTTTTGAAAAATTTATGTTTTTAAATATAAATAGAATACGTACATTCATTAGTATTTTTGGTATTTCTCAATAATATTACCTAAGTAGTTAGAAATTGCCACCCACAGTATTGTACGTTTCTGGTAAATTGCGTATTGATTAGTGGTGTAACGTGTATTGATCAAACATAGGGCTGTTATATACAGCTTTTAAATCACATGGTGAGAGGGTCTACCCATTACCAAGGTATGCTATTAGGTGTTTATATGATATTTATTTGTATTTTATACTTAGTTTATATGAAAACTATTGTGAATAACTGTGCTTCTAAATTTCTGTTTGGACAGCTCCATGGTGTTAGACATAAAGTCCTGAATCAATTTAGTGGGTTATCTAGATTGTATTATTGTTGTTACACTTTTTTTTTCAAACAAAAAGAAAGGATATCTCAGTATTTATCCAAAATGAGTGGTTCAAATTGGTCATCTTATTAATTTTTTATAACAGTAAAACCTTTTTTTTTATTATAAAATGTGGATAATGTATGCTTAGGATGATTTGATGTTAAACACATATTCATCATAACTAGTTACTATCATAATAAATGTAAGATATAGAAATGATACAAAATGTACTTCATAACCTACTCATTCCTGTGCAATATTAAGTTTATAAATTTTGTAACAATTTTTTCAGTTTATCCAAACAGTAGTAAATAATGGTGCCTAAATGAAAAAGTAATAATATTTATTCATTAGAAATTTAGATTTTGTTTTACTTTTATGTCAGAGGTAAAAGAAGGGTGTTATATGTAAAATGTTATTGATAATATTACAGAAACTAAACAATCCCAACACTAATGACACACATCACAGTTTAATATCTTTTTTTAATGTTGGTGAATACAGCACAGCCTTGAATTCAAATTTGCTGTCCTGATTTACACATAATTTGCTTGTGAATTTTAACTGCCCTCTGCTGCCTGCCACCTTTGAGGTCTCGGTTATTTTCAAATTGCGGAAGAGTTGGGAAATCCACTCCTTTTAAGTACTGTACAAGTATCATAACAACAGGTTAACTTCCAAGTGTCTTTACCTTTTTTCATCATTCTTGGAAACAATTTACATCAGTCATTTTTGTTTAGAGTAGTTACATTTTACTCTGTTGTTGTCCTCATCTTTGCTTATTCTTTCTTTAGTTCCACAGACTAAAACATGCGTGTTTGCAAGAGGAGTAGCGAGATGAGTTGGCACATATTTCTACACTTTGTTCTTCCTCATCTTCTACAATGAATGGCAGCATGGTGCCTATTCTTATTAAAAATATGGTTCAAATTTTTTCTGTGCATGGAAAGCTGAAATAAATGCTAACCAATAAAATTACAGGCATTTCTTTGCAACATCACACTGGAAAGGTGTTGATGGTTGAGGTGAGAAATATCAAAACAAGTGCTTGGAAATGAAGACAAGCAAAAGTGTTACAAACACATTAGTAAAGTTTGTAACAGTCGCAGTAGACCAGAATCCCAACTGAGAAGAATTTTGCTGTACTAATATCTAGGTATGTTTTCCAATAGTTAATAATGTGATTAATGTAACAGAAACCTGTAATTTGGTTTGTTCGAAGTGATTTTATTAATCTATGTAGAAACAAAGTTGATTGACAATGATGCCTGTGAGTGTTATTTCATTTTGGTTCATTTAAGATGCATTTTCTATAAAATATACTCTTAATAATAATTTAATTGCTATTAACATTTGAGTTAAGGTTCTTTGCCAGAATGTATTTTGATATAGGTATGATCTTAAAAGTATTTCAACATGCTTTTCAGACGTTCATATGTTTCTTTCACAGTGTTCAGAATTTTTGTCTTCTCTTTATTCTTGTGTATTGCTCCTGACTATTTATCTTTAGGTTCATGTTAGTTTATCCAGTTTGTACAAAGTTTATAATAATTTGACACTGTGTGACTGAAGGTGTCTGTGGAATGAGAGATGGTGTGTTAGTGTAGAGGTGTAGTGGTGGATACATCGCCATTAATCAACCATCCTGGTCTCAGTACCAAAATGCCAAGATGTAAAGATGAATAATCAGGTATGGACACACTGCTTTCTTCCACAGAATAACAGCAGTAATCCGCCCAGAAAAATTTACTTAACGTTACTGTAGGTTACATTTTGATTGTACAAATTTCTGAATGTCAGGAACTAATACATTACTGGCAAACCCAAAAGAAACTAAGACACTTATCAAACTGAATTTAAATTTTGGTTAGAGCACGGAGAGAACCATTCTACGTAATTACCAAATAATTAGTCTGTGTCATACAACTAAATTACCATCATGGGCACAAAACCTTAATGCCGGTGCAACAAAAGTTTACAATAGTAGAGAATCTCTCAAATCTGTTAGTCCTCCAGAATCTAGTCCATCCGAGCTTGTGCCTCCCTACTGGCATGATTGCCCTCATCTTGTTGCCTGCCTCTCAGTTGCCCCAAACAATATGTCCAGCTACCTCAGCCGCCACAAAAGTAACATAAAAACATGGCAGACACAACAAGAGTCTTAAAAACACGTCTGTCTACCACAGCACGCACAACAGGAGTCCCGTAAATACACGTCCGGCTACCTCTGCCGACACAACCAGAGTAACGTAATGTGGACCTCACCAAGCCAAGCTAGCTCTCTCCCTGCAGCGTCACTGGCGCGCCCAACTCACCAGGCAGGTTTTAATGTGTGTCAAAGCATAATTACCTTAATTTATTTACAGATGAACAATACAAATAGTATATAATTGAAAAACACAGACGGAACACAAACTTTACTTGTTCTTTTCAAATTATTTTTCATTTGCAAAAAAGTACAGAAGTACATGCATTAGGCCTACATTATTATCAAGTACTGTACAGTATGGGTCATTCTTGATAAAATGAACGCTTTTGATACCCTAGTCAGTTAAATTATATTTTCTTGCCACATTTTAATAGAAACAAAAATGTCTACGTATGTAACAATACAAGGGTACTGGTTGCACTATAGTCAACAGTTGATGTCTTAGGTCACAAATAATTTGTATTTAAATTATTATTTTTAACATGAATGTCTTCAAAAGTGCTCACTTTATCGCAAACCATCCTTAAACATTGGATGTTAGAGCAGCATTTGTGCTAGTTGTAACTAGTAGGAAGCATATAATAATAGTCCTGACTCCTGTGTTAAATGGGAACCTTATTTTCACCGAAAACATCTGAAGTAGGCTACATTATCCCTCTCTGTAATTCCAATATTAGAACTTATTTTAAGAATAATGGAGGGTGACATTTCAGAATTGCCATGTTCATTATATAATTTTCATTATTACATTTACTTTTCAACATTTTAAATAAAACTAGCTGTTTATGAATGACATGCATTCATATACGTAGATGCATAATTTCATTTAATTATTTTTCACTGTAACATTTATTTTTCATAGCATAAGTTATCCATTGAAGTAGGGGAACTTATGGAATCTTCATTTAAGGATTTGTTTTCCAGGTTACAGTTATGAAGACCTTCTACCTACACCCTAGATGACTGAGGGTTAAAACAAATAGCCTACTCAAAATTTGTCATGTTCACAGAATTTGCATGGTGCTTATTTTTTCCCATAATATATTAAAAAACTAACAAAGCCTAGACATAAAAATTAGTACATAATTGTAAACAGCACATTTTTATAGTTTTTTATTTATTTTATTTTTATTTATTTATTTATTTACAACAAATTTACAAAGGGCAAAAACAGCCCGAAGGTCTTGAAATTTACCCCCATAAACAAACAACAGTCAGGGGAACACAAATACATAAAATACATAACAAACAACATAAAAACAACATAAAAACCACATAAAACAACATAAAACAACAACATAAAAATAAACATAAGAAATAAAAAATAAAAATTAACAAAAGATAATTAAGACAACAACAACATAGAAAGAAAACAAGGAAACATTGGACAAAGGGAGCGCACTGTCACCGGGAATGGAGTCGAGCTCACGGCAGAGGAGAGGACC
>PNEQ01065037.1:0-15486 GCA_003012365.1 Medauroidea extradentata
GGTGGTGAAGATGGGAACTGGATTAGGGAGGGGTACCTGGGGATTGTTGGACTCGTTGCTACTGTAATAATACACACCGGTCCAGATCGCCTCGTTTATTCCGACAGTCACGAGTGCCCCCCTCGTTCGACCGCCGGAACTGACGCCTAACACGACCCAGGACGGGCCCCTAATCCCGGACTCGCGATAGCCACTTGGTAACAGTCAAAGTCCCCTTCCAGTCCGCAAACTGCAACACTGACCCCGGATCGCCTGTTTCCTATTACTCGCTTCCAACAATGTCCTCGACAACTGTCCTAGCCAACTAGCCCACTAGTACCGGGAGGTGTTACCTGCAACCTGATACTAGCATAGAAAAGAGAGAGAGTCTGTCCCGCTCCGCGGGTGTGCGGCCGCTTATATACACCCTCGGGAGGGCGAAGTAGGGGATGAAGGGATGAGCGACTGGCCCCGCCTACCTGCGCGCGCATCGGCGCGCGCAGCCTTCCTCCCCCCGCACCCCACTCCAGGCTCCTTGCCCAGCAGCGGCGGAGGGGTGGGAAGACTGCCGTCTCGGTGCACCTGTACTTGGCCGGCCGGCCGCCTCACCCCCCGGCACCCCTTCACATTCCACGGCGCAGCCACACACGTGTTTAAAATACGGTAATGCCGGCGCGCGTGGGCGTAAACTACTCGGGTGCCGGGGCGGGGGGGAGTTGCCAAACAAACTCCCTCGTTGCGCCCTACCGGGCCGCAACAGTATGATAAATATTAAACATGCAAACATTACAAGCAAAAGAACACCTGCAACTTGCATCGCTTCACCTGCTGGCAGGGAGGAACTTATAGCCACATAGGCAGAATTCTCACTTGCTGATGGAATTCAAAACTTTAAACCAGGAGTAGTTGTGTGAGCCAGAAATGGCCCTCGGGGGTCCTCTCATGGCCCACTGGCGTTTTTAAAACAAAAAATGCATTAATTTATTGAAAGGTTTGTGAAAAACAATATTTTACATATCATACCGAAGAAGTTTTAAAGTACCCACAGGTATCATTCAGAATGTGAAAGTGGTGACACGCTGTCTTGCAGATTGAAGACGCTAGCTTTGAACTATGCATCTGAAATATTTTTTTTATACCTGAGCAACAGTATTTAGAATCTCCAAAACTCTGTGGAATATAATATTATAATCACAAGATTAATTTAGAGATAATTTTGGAAAATGTACTGTTTCATAATTTCATTTTCTAAAACTGTACTTTTGTAGTCCTTGGTTTGGGGAGGTAGGTGTCCATGCCCTACTGACCCATCCCCCCAAGCATATGGATGCGAGCATTGATCTTGTTCTTCAACTTGTGTTTATTACCACACATTACTTAGTACATTAAGGGTGCTGCTTACCCCAGGGAACAGGTGCAAGAAAGGACAGGGACTTAAATTATATATTTAATTAAGTGGGACTTAGTACCTGTGGAAACCACATACTGTATGTACTGTATAGGTTAAAAAAATGATGCCCTTGAGAACTGGACACAACAGAGGGAGACAGAGCCTAGCTAAATAACAAAATGAATTTTTTTTTTTTTTAACGAAATACTACAATATAATTCACACAAAGGAAAAATGTTTTATAAAGGAGGACCATTTAGAGTAGGTTATAACAGCCCACAATATTGCTGCTAATAAACAAATGAGCCAAACTATATATACAAATTACACATTCAAAAACACCTTCAAATTATAACTGCACAGACAGAAAAACCACTTACAACATTGCAAAGAAACTACGGGCAAAATTGACAGAGAAAACACTGCTAGAATTCCCTGCTCCCAAAACTGGTGTGTGATAAGGATAAAAATGATTGATGAACGTCACACCTCCTTAACTATCATAAGCAGGTATCAATGTGAAAAATTTAACTTCAACTAGTAAACACTAGTTAACAAAGGAACCTGATAATTTTACGACAGTCTCTGCTGTCAAAACTTACGGAGGGAGGGAGAAGAGTATTTTGAGCCCTGAACAACATGCAAAATACATGCAGGTATGACAGTATCTTGTTATCACTAACTCTACGTCCCCCACCTGCCTCTGACAATCTACGCAGCTGCACAAAATGTCCTTGTTTAAGCAACATGCTGGTACCCTTAGCTTCATGTCACACTGCGTACTGTTCAGTAGTCTTACAGGGAACTCTCCTGGGACAAATCGTTTGATCTTGCTTAAAGAAACAAACAAGACTTACTTGCATAAATCTGCTTCTAAATAAATAATCTTAAAACCAGTTTTCTACTAGCTGCCTGGCCATGGCTCTGCTCAGGTGGAATTTTTTAAGATAACTATGTATAATGATAGCTTATCGTGTTAATGACATATTGAGGACACTGCGAAAACTCCTTTTACAACTTTTCACCCCCAAATCGTAATGGTACCTCACCAGATTTATGTGGTGTTGAGGCTTTCAGGAAAAATACATTCTACACCTTTTCGCCCCAGTGTCTACACTGCAAAGACTAGTCACCATTAAAATTTCTTACTTCTAGGTTCCACGGTTTGGGCTGTGCACTGTTAAATGAGTGTTAAAGTGGAATACTCCAAACCCGGGGAGAAAACTATAGCATCGGCATTGGAATTAAATACTTCAAATATAATGCTGTACTGTACTTAAATCGGTCCACTGCCTCTGATGCATATGCATCATCATATTAGTACTCCCATCACAGCTTCAAAGTTGAACATTCTGCAAATTAAAGTGTCATGAACACCATTCTCCGTTCACTCTTACCCAAATTTTATATTAAACAAAATAAATTATAACAAAGTTCATTGGCTGCCGACCATCATGCACCAAGATTTAGCACAAGAACAGAACTTCGTCGTGTACAAATACATTTCTGAATCTAAAAACTAATAAAGTTTTAGTAACAAGTATATGATATTTACACAAATTTTAAACCTAATCTACGACACTATGTTGTTGCATTTATGGTTAGCGGACATGACCATACAGTCGATTTACAAGTTATTTAAAAATTGATGCAATGTTAAACATGCGAGTTTCTTAGTACACTTGCCAGTATAATATGTTGGGATGTATGATACTTTCATACTTGTATGCTAAAATATAAGAAGTTTAATTTAATAATAATTACCACCATAAAATAAGTCTGTCATGCAAATAAACTAATGTCATATTTTTCACAGAGTATTTTTGGACATTAACACATCAATGTTAGGCAGACTGCCAATTGTTTTTTCACATATCCATGTTCTATTCCATTCCATTCTCACATCAATATTTACATGGTCAATAAATAAACTTCCAGATTAGATTGCGAGACGTTGGATCAGAACAGTGAAATTGTCACTTTTTTTTTAATTTGGATGGATATGTACGTGTGTCTGCATAATTCAATAAATTACTGTAATGTTTGTAAGCTACAAATAAAAATTACACGTTTTTCAATTACGAGTACCTATATTAACAGATTGTTTGGTGACCGACCAAATGCGATTTTCCAAAAAAGATTAGTACGAAATAATCCAAGAGGACTTAAAAGTATGTTTTGGTTACCTCAGTACCAGAACTTTTGAATAGGCTACCTATCAGTAGTAACAGCTCAATAATTGTAACTGAATAAAGAAATATACTGCAATATAATCCATAATTTCAGACACCCCAAATAGCCATTTTATCCTTGATTTATTTTTACAACTTTTGCACATAATTTGTTTGGTTAATAACACAGAATACAAATAAAAACGCCACATGTCGGCACCTCTGCAAATATATAAGGAGAGTATAAAATAATGGTAAATTTGAGAAAGCTCAAATGTCCATTTGCTAAAGTGCAGGTCGCAAAACTATAAAATGTGTGTAAAAACTATAAAATGTGTGTAAAAACTATAAAATGTGTGTATTTTTTAAAGTAATATAAACAAATGTGCTTTGTTTATGGTTGTAACCAAATTATTTTTAATTTCTCTGTTATAATATTTATAACAGCCAATATTTATAACGCAAGTCATTTGAGAAACCCTATAAGACAAATCTTAATAATGGTCATAATTTCATCCCAGTCAACAGTATGTTACTAGTAGATTATACTAAACATATGCTGAAACATTTTGAAACAGCAATGTTTGTAATACATTCTGTAATATGTTTTTACGTCTTCGGAAAATTTTACATTTACAGACATGCGGGGTTTCTCAATTGACTGAATTGTAAGTAAAATCAATAGCCCCCCCCCCCCCAAATTTTGATGAAATTTTCACTTTCATATGTTGTCAACACATGCAAAATTTTCATGCAATGTTGTTTTGATAACTAGGGTGTTGTTTTACAATACTGACTTTACACATAGTTTTGTCGGTTGGAAATAGTATGTTGGCACGCTGCACAAATAGAGCCAATTAGAAGCTGGTGAGGTGCAACAATACAATGTTATTTACTTCCACGTTAGATGATTAACAGACCATTTATACAGTCTCACTCCACTTGCAGATTGGTGCAACCTTATGACTGCTGCTGCACAGCCCACTCAATCTTGAAAAGTGTTTATTCCTTCATCTTTTCGTTGCATTGTTCCCTTCCCCCCCCCCCCCAAGATACTCCTTTTTCTTTTTACATGCCTGACAAAGCCAACTATAAAGCCCACACAATATTGGCAACACAGGTGCACTACACCACTTTTATGGGTTACATAATTCAGTCACGACTACTCTTCGTACACCTGGGCAGATGACTAAGAAAAAGACTTTTCTAGATGGCTCCAGTGACTGAACTTATTTCCCTGATACTTCGGCAGGGTGTTGCAGAACTTGGCCTAGGATGGTTGCTCATGGATAGTGCATCATCCCCTCTCCGTTGTTGGCACCACCAGAAAAAGAAAACTATGCAGGCTGGGACTACGGAAGGAGTCTGAAGGAAGTTAATAGGACACGCACTTCAGCAATCAAGATTGATAGAATAATCAGACACTGAACAAGAAAATTTAACTAATGTAGTGTATACATATTCTCATGTCAAATACAGTACAGTTTAATTTTTAGATAAAACTTCAAAAACATTTACACAAAAATATGTTTTTATAGCTCAGTTTTTCAATACCTAATGACATGTCGAAGTAAAAATGTTATTCTTTTAGGAACTTTACGTATAATAACGAATCCGCCCATGGAAATAAGATGTATTTACAATATAGATTCCATGAAGTAGTAATGAATCTCTAAAATTCTCACATGGAAATAATTTTCCTTTAACAAATATTTAAAAATAAGGTAAATTTTTATATTTTTAACTAATTTCCTCTAATAGTTTTCAAGAGAAATTTCATATCCTTGTTCACAAAGAATTAACTTATTTATGAATGTGAGGTAAATTTTTAAAAACAAGTACAGAACACAAAAAATTCAATAGTACGTAATTTGACTATGCAAAAAAACAACACACAGAACGGTTTCTTGAAAAAAAAAAAAAAAATTCACTAGCAATATATCTCCAAACTGGAAGGAATTTGGCAAAAATTTTAACCAATACTCCTCTGCTGAACAGCACTGAAAAGTCTTCCTACCTGTGCTTGAAAAGGATTTTGGTAAGTTGTGATTCTTTTTTATGAAACTATTAAACACGCAACACATTTGTTTATCTACAAAAAGAACCCACTTCAAACTATTTACTAGGCATTTAAAAATTCAGCATGCTTATTTGAAACACGATTTTCAATACCATCAAAATGGCTAAAAACAGCTTTTCCAGACTACTGAACGTAGAAAATTACCAACGGGATTCGAAAAAATATAAAGTAAGAAACATATGTTACACTTTAAAACATACTTCCCTCAAACAAAATGATACGGTATTCTCTTAAAGTAACATATTAAATAAAATATGAAAACCCTACACAGTAGTAAAGTGGCTTGCACGTAGAGGTGATACTGCAATACTTATGCCGGTCAACGACACCCTGAGTGCTCCTTCAGTTTATTATCCATCTTGCGAACACACGTGCCCACGCATGCACATGCATATACACATACATGCAAGCATACATGCCGAGTTTATCTAGGGAATCACCTTTGTTTTAATATGCACAGATGGAAAAAAGGAATGACATACAGAAGTTAAAAGATATTTTCTTTAAAATATTTATGCCTCTTATCGTCCATAAATCTAACTTGAAACACTGCTTCAATAACATCAGCTTGCTGTAGTCAAAAAAGGCATTTATAACTTCATAATGGTAGCTAGTCTATTACAAATTATATTAAGTATATTTTTTTAACTCGCTCTTTAAAACATTTTTATTCTGAAGGATAGTTGATTCTAACGACAAGTTGTCTTTGTCTGGTGCTCTAACCTGTTCTTTAACATGAAACTGCTTAAAGAAAAAAAAAACACTTCAAATTACACTATTATGTTTTTAGTAATGAGTGGCACACATTACAGCCCCTCAAAATGGTTAATATAAATTTTAAAAAAAATTAATGCTATACCTGAATAATTATCACCCAACAAAATTTACATAACAGAACTAGAGTGGCCAATTATTATAAATTATCCCTCCTTTATAATAATAATCACGTCTTCTTAAGGAACTACGGCTGCCCCAAAAATACAATGGAATTCGACATTTTACTATCAAACTATACTACATGCTTGTTACTGTCTATGGCCCATCAATCACCATAGATGTTACAGCACGCTGGCTGCAACAGCTGTTTGCACAAAGGCGTAGTAGAGACTTGCCAATTTTGCCTGAAGTGATAAAACCTATGGCCATGCAACAAAGGCTCGAAAAATACGCTGATATTCACTTGATGCTTCTGTTGACCGGCCATACTGAGCTATAAACCTAACCACATTGTATTAGATTAAATAAAAATATGGTAGTGAACATTGAAATTAAACCGAATTCGGAACAGAAGAATTTTCAGAAATACCATTCAGAATATTTTCCGTTGTAGACATGTTCAAGTGCTTCAAAAGCATATCCCAACATGTGTGTTGAGAACTGAGTAAATGTGAATCTAGTATTCAGCACGGTGGCAAAGACAATCGCCGATATTTCTAAAGCAAAAAAAAAAAAAAAGTCAAGAACTTTCAAAGTTGAACAATTTGAGCTGACCTGTAACATCTTGTTTTGAAAATGATGCTGTAGAACCAATAACAAATGCCGAAGTTGCAAATAGGTGACGTGATTGAGTATAGGTACCCACTTAAAATAATGCGTTCACTACAGAAAACTGAAAATTACCAATTTTTTATAAGATGACTGCTGAAAGTTTTCGTAAATGGTTGGCACATTTGTAGAACTATAGAAACATTTGTTTGATACGCCACAAAATTTTCAACAAATAAAAAAGATCACTTTGAAAACATTGCACATATACTTTTAATGTATGCAAATCGGTGTTCGAAATACTGATACCCTTATTAACTGCCTTCAACAAACAGACAAAAAAATATTTGTCGTCGTGCCAGGTTCTCATTTTAGACCAATCTTGCAATCTCATGGAATTATTATGTTCCTGCAGTTCTGACATGTTGCATCTGTAAATTAATACAACTGCAGGCATTGTCAAAATAAAGATGTCTAGTACAAAAAAAGTAACACAGAATACGTTATGTCAAAAATTATGCCTTCAATACCTACTTTACTTATGACAGTCATGGAAGGAAGACAGATTAAAACTAACACATTGCTTAAATCTGAAATTTACACAGGCACACAAATGTGATCATTCCAGATACATTTCCAGTGCACTACTGGTGACAATATATCATTTAGACAAGCAGAATTTCACTACAGCTTTCTAATAAGAAAAAAAAATTAGGCCTGAAACCACAAACTGCAAAACTTTATCGTGTGAACTAACCTCAAATTGTTTAACATGCCAACTTAACTCGAGGAATGCTCTGCTACTGCAATTGGTAAAGTTAGCTAACACAATCAGAGCAGCAAATAATAAGATGCGTATGCTCACCGGAGTCGAAATCCGAGCCACCACCAGCCTCCAGTCCACCAGACTGTCCATGGTATTTACCTGCAATCAGCAATCACCACACATATACTGCATGCAACATATCAAACTGTCTGCCAAGGTTTGCTCTATTCACTTGCTGAAGCTGTTAGGCCCGCATCACACGAGCTGTTTTTTGCAGCGCGGCACCGAGCCACCAAGATGCATTGTGGTATATGGCAGCATGTACGTCGCCCTGTGTGAATGCTGCCATATACCACAACGTATCTCGGCTGCTCTGCACCACACGGCGAAAAAACTGCGTGGCGGAAAACCACTTGTGTGGTGCGGGCCTTACTACACGTAGCCATCATATATAACACAAATCTAGATAGTGCCCACAGACTTACCCGCGAAACTGTTATTTACACTATGTGCAGGCAGATAACTAAAAATGTACAAATAGTAGTGCCACGATATTGTCACAAAAAGATTTTCGCCCCACTTTGTTTCAGTGTCTCATGCACATATTGACATCTTAGCTTCATGGTTATTGGCACTGTGTCTTTGTTCAGACACATCTCTTATTTGGCTGTGCCAATCAGAATAAGGTATTGTGACTCTGTACGTCTGTAATTTGCCAAGGCAAGTGAGAGTAAAATCATCCAATGACAGACGATGTAGCAGAGCTGCAGATGTGCACATAATGCATTGAAACCAAATGTTGCAAATATATTTTTGCCATAAAATTGTGACTAACAATTAGTGATTGATTAAATTTACATGGGCTACAAAATAACATTACTAACACCGGTGGTGAAAGGACTGTTGTTAAGTTCCTAGTTTTTATAATATTTTAACTTGTTGGATCAAATGTTAACTTTTTATTGAACAGAGAACCCCAACAATTGCACATTATACTTCCAGACAATTTTTGCAAGTGAATTAAAACAAACCTTGACGCACTATAAAAATAATCCTAGATAGTAAAATTGTATGTGCATTATCAATAAAGAGCTCCGCTGCCCATCATTTGTGCGCAGCCAAAAGCAAACTGCTGTGACACCAGACCCACACCCCTTGGGCCGTACACACCAGGCCAGGCTGGTAAAAAACATGCCTTGCAGTGGCCTTTAGTACTTTCTGCTAAACCGCTGAAATGTTGAAACAGTTGTAGGAGAGACGAAGCTGCCCCTATATTTTAGTACAATAAGATGTTAAGGCACTCTTGCCCCAACATATAATATAATGTAGAAGAGGCAGCCCTCATGTATAGCACCAACATAAATGTAAGTTCATTTATTTTAAGTATACACACTTGTTTATAATTTTTTTGGCAGCTGTTTATAGTTTTTTTGGCAGTAAATAAATTGTCACAACCAGCAGTACAACTGTCTCAAGTTTAAGCAATGTTTGCCAACAAAATTGAAGATTTTTAAATGAATTAATTAAGATACATGTTCATTGAAAATTTTACATGTATTATTTTTGTAGTTTAGTATACTGTTACGCTGTATCTTTACTTGAATATCCCCAAATTACAAAGTGGAACAGTTTGAGTTTTGTTTCTTTAGCAAGAATGAATGTGATGCATTTCAAATACAGAGTAGTATATTGCACCTCCATTAAGTTTTTAATTACAAATATTTGATTAAATGGTGTTTGTTCATTATTAACAGCATAAAGTTTGCTTTCGCAACCAATCAGTTTGTTTTTAACCACAAAGCCAAAATCGAACTAGCACACGCAAATAATTTTTTTCCTGCCATACATGTCAGGCATTTCAGACTACATTTTTGAAAGCCTGTTGGAAATGATTCTGAATCCTATCAGTAAATGTGGTCTAAGTCAAGAAAGTACCTTTAGGAGATACCGAAAAAATGTAAGGTAATTATGGTGTAATAAGGCACTAATTCTTTTACAAAGAAAAAAATTAAATATAATGCATAGATTGTTCACTAAAAATACCTACAATTAAAGCCAGGCCCTCATAACTCGAACATGGAAAACAAATAATATAGAAGCTACCCAAAGTTCAGTCCCTGATGACGGAATTTATACAACAAAAAATTTAATGTTATGCAACGTAGGTTTGGCGTAATTCGCACTGAGGACTCTAGGTATTTATCAGCTCTGAACTTTTCTTACATCTTGTGAGTGAAGCGGCCTGCAAGGTTCTTCTATTAACACAGTATGTGCGACAACACTTTGACGGCCACGTTTGCGTCAGTTACCCAAGTACTGTTGGGATAGTCACATTCAGTTTTATCACAGTTGCGGAGAGTCCTTTTGACGACTTTCGCCAGGTTTCTCAGGTGTAACTGCCATACTGATTGTCGTACATTTTCAAATAATTCTGTTTGTATCCCGTAATGGTCCTTTTTGGTCCGATTTATCTGGTGCAAAACACGTGCTATAGCTATCCTCCGGTGAAACAGACTATTGGCACTTTAGTCATCGTGGCTGGCAAGGGAGGCTTGCAACAGTGTCTTTCAGGCATCTCTAATACCAAGAGCAAGTGGCCAGAGTGTCACACGATTTAGTTTCAGCAGGAAACCAAAAACAAAGGCGAAAAAAGTTATTTTCAGCTTCGCTAGAAGGCAAAAATTCACATCTTTCATAGTTTCCACAAGATTAGTAACTGCACAGCTGGTAGGCACACGTACTCCAGTTCTATTCCCTAGATGGAAAAACATGATAAATAGTTCAAACAGTCTATTTCCTCACAATTTCCTTCAAGTGCCCACATTCTTAACCATTACAAATACAAAAAGTCCACAAAACAACTAACATGATAGAACCAAATGTTTTGGCGAGTTATCCAATCAAATTCTGGTTTGTAATCAACATTTCTTTAAAAGACGTCAACTAAAAGTATCCTATTAGAGCTAGCTATGTTTATTGGTCACATGACCAGAATTTCAATCACAAAGAGGTTAGTCATTTTCTGTTAGACTGTATGAAAAAAATAGACAACTTGAGATACTCGCCCACTGACGTCACGTGACAAAAGAGGAGAAGGGACGAACTGTGGGAAACAAAGTGCACCATCTGCGCCTTTCACACTGTGCCATAAGGGAAACAGTGTGTCAGGCTTGTGTTTATAGCTGATAAAGTAAAATGGTTCAATATGCAAATTTTTGTTTTATATAAGGAATAACATTTCACGCATTTCCACGTGATCCTACACTACTTAAGCAATGGAAAGCGAAGGTTAGGCGGGATGATCGCACATCTCCCATAACACCGGTAATGCGCACGTGCTCAAAACCCTTAGTTTAAAGTGATTACCAAACAGTTCCCAGTGTTATTTAATTTCTCAAAAAGGGATGCTGTCGCAAGTAAAATTACTAATACATCACTACGACAGTTATAAACTACTTCGCCAAAAATTGCAATATTAAAGTGATACAAGTAAAATTCATGCACATTGTTAGAAAAGCTGTATTTTTTAACGTTGTTGTGTATTTTCGAACTGCATTTTAAAATACACAAGGATTTTTTTCGAGTTAACCAATCTTGGTTCAGATATAGGATACAGTTATATAGAATAAAGATTTCACTTTTTGTACACTTTAACCATAGGCTTTAAATGCAAGCTCAACAGATGTTATAGGCCTACATGCGTAGCATCATTTTTTAAATCTATGCTTGAGAGACCTAATTAACTAATCAGTAATCTTTAAACAACATTACATTTTATGTATTCAACAATGTTGTATGGCTACAACAATGTTCAAAACACAGCATAAATGTTACATTTAAATGTGATCATATTTTTATTAACAGGATGTAACTAGAAGTATCATTTTCAACTTCTAAGACAATGACATACACATTGCCTAGTTGCAAATATACATAAATGTACATATAACAGCTAAACTGTGGTTTATTTACAAGTAAATTGGTTCATCAATTACTTTATTTATAATATAACTTGTACAGGTGTAATGATCTTTTAGCATGTATGTATATTCTACTCATAACGCAGTTTCATATAAGAGCACGCGCAATATGCTAGTATGATATCATAGTAATTCCCATCGCAAAGTCTTGCACGGGATACGAACTCGTAACCCCACCCCTTCCACACCACAAACTTTATACAATACTTGAGTGAATGTTAATGGCATGCAGTGATAATTCTTTCGTATGAAGTGGCTACAGTCCAAAGAGGTTTTATTTATGAGTAGGTTGGCAAAAAGAAACTAATGTTGAATTATTTCTCAGTGATCATTCTCTTTTTTTGGGAGACTGTAACACTTTACTGCTTTTCACATCCTTAATTTTCGAATTTCATAAAAACCTGAATTTGATTTGTAGATATTTACATAAGCTTCATTCTTATCAAAAAATCATATCGATATCTCTATGGGTATAAGCGGTACAGATGATTATTTGAAATCACATTTTATTTTTTTAACAGCTGTCAAGGACGAATTTCAAAAAATCCTGAAATTACTTTTTTTTTTATTTTTACGTAAGATTTATTTTAAAGCAAAAACCATTTCAATATTTCCACTGGTTCAGGAGATGAGTTACATTAATTAAAAAACAAGTTTTATTTTTTTAAGAGCTTTCAAGGACGAATTTCGAAAAATTGTAAAAATACTTTTCAGATATTTACTTAAGCATCATTTTAAAAAACTAATCACCTAACTATCTGAAATGGTTTAGGAGAAATCACGGATTAATGAAAAACACATTTTACAGCTTTTCACCCCCTTAATTTTTGAATTTCGCAAAATCCAAAAATTTGCAAATATGCATTTCTTTGGACAATATTATGAAGTTAAAAAATTTATGATAGCATTCCCGGTTAATGAGATATCAAGGATTCTTTTAAAACACATTTCACCCCCTTAATTATCAAATTTCAAAAAATTCTTTTATAGTGGGTGCCTACGGGGCAAGTGCTAGCTTCCCTCAAAATTTCATAGTTCTAGACCCAGCGGTTTGGGCTGTGCGTTGAGTGAGTGTGTCAGGACACTTCATTTTATATATTAAGATTACAAAATTCGGTAACATTATTGAAATGTAAAATTTTTTTCCACAAACCAAGAGATCGTATTAAAAGTAACAAGCCTATGCTACAACTTCTCATTAAACTACTGTAAAAAAAATAGGAATTTATTGTTGATGCTGTTGCGAGGAATTAATTTTCACGTAAAAATCTTAGATAATTTACTGCACTGTGTACTGCTCTGTGGATTTTTTTTTTTAAGCTATTTGTTATAGCCTACCAAGTGAGGCCTGCACCTGTAAACTTGCCAACTGTTATACTTATGGTGTGTCAGAATTGGCAGATTCTATAGACTAAACTATCACGCAACCCTATTTTGTATCTAAAAAGGTTGGCGTATATTATCTATTTGTAGTTTGTATGTAAAGGATACAGACAGGACTGTCTGAATTTAAACGCTAAAACAATGCAGAACTAAGAAACTAGCAAATCGCCATGTCGGACATGGCCTTAACCTAAGCCAGATATATTTCCTATTTAGGCTCCACAATTTTTGTTTAAAGTGTTATACGCCTTACGAATTTAACAATTAATGTTTTATACTTAAACGTGAATATGAGCAGTAAAAGCATGATCAAGTTATTTTCTATGCGACAATCATATTTACTGACGTAGGCCTAACCTCAAAAGCACCATGCATGTTACATTTTTCAATGAGTGGTTCATGTTAAATACTGGCGTAAGTTGCAAACACGTACCCTGCTTTATACGCATAGTATGCACATGTAACATGAAACTCGTTATCCATTTCTTCACCAAAAAAATACACCGTACTGCCGCACTAATTTTTATTATGTTATGAGTAAGATGATGCTTCCATAAAAACAGTACTACAACTTTTGGTTGTCCACACGTCCTAATACGTTGACACAAACAAACTGTAGCCTTCTATGAAACGCCTGTAACTTCCCAAATTCCCTACAACACTAAAGCCACAACTTATGTTGAAAGTTTTCAAAGACTTCATTGATTACACCCACACTAACCCTACCAATGCTGTTTCGTCCATTTCAAAACACGTCTGTTTACGTTTGTGTTTCCCACAGTTACCAGTAGTGCCTCTAGCGAGTGCCACACACGCAGTTAACTCTTTCT
The DNA here is from genome assembly GCA_003012365.1 of Medauroidea extradentata. Classification (NCBI taxonomy): domain Eukaryota; kingdom Metazoa; phylum Arthropoda; class Insecta; order Phasmatodea; family Phasmatidae; genus Medauroidea; species Medauroidea extradentata. The sequence continues at coordinate 14,065 of PNEQ01065037.1, forward strand.
CTATGCAAGACCGCACAATGCAAGTATGTGGTGCAAGAGTGGAATAACTGACGTCAGTAGTGACATGATGAATTTCAGCTATTTAATAGTAAGGTTATGTATCTCAGGGTTAATTTTGAAGTTACATTTGCACTGCTCATTTAAAGTAGGATCCGGTATGTGTATGCGGGGAACACCAGTGTATGTCTTACCAACCAAAGTTCTGGAAGCGTTCGCTGGTGAACCTAGAAATACTTGCATGCAGAACCACCTAAAATATACTCCAATACTACTGAAAGAAACTACAGCCCAACGAATTTCAAAATAATTTATATTGTACTATGCTCGTAACGAAAATGACACACATAAGATGGCTGAACAAGATGTGGTATTAGTAAGACTAACGTAAAGTAATATAAATATTAACATAATTAATCTTACTTGGCTGACTCCTAGTATTGAAGAGTAAAAACATCTGGATCCTTCAGAAAACAAATTAAGTAGACCACATTGATAATACAAGATGAGTGTAGCAGAATATACCTAAATTTTATTATGTAATTTAGAAAAGATGAAATTATTATTTGTAATTGTGCCACGGCTAAATCTAGGATTTTAACATGAATTCTTTAACTCAGAGATGCCCGTCGGGCGAATTATTTCCAGAGAGTTACACGCTTACAGACTGTATCAAAATCGGAAGATGGCGTCGTCAATTACGGTCAGGCTCTAACTACGAGACAAAAGGCTGGCGAGACTTAGCTTTATTCTTCATGTCGGTGAGCGAAGTTCTGCGCTGTCTGGAAGTTCTCGTAGAACTGCGAGGATAGTGTTTTCTCCACATCCTGTTCCCTATATCAGCTCACGGGCTGACTGGTGCCGGCGAAATAAAGTCTATATACGCACCATACGTTCAGACGCTGTAGTACAAATCTGCTAAATATCCAAAAAATTATTACTGTCAGGCCCTCTTCTTTCACAGCAAACTACAATTCCGACACGTCTTCGCCTAATCAGGCGGCCTGATGCACCATATATATCTCGCAGCTAATTAAAATCCTAAAACGAGAGCACGTACATCGCGTGACTCCCTCTCTCCTATATTCGCCGTAGAAAAAGCCTCCTTTCCTCGTATAATGCATTCAAAACGGAAACATTAGTCTCTTCAGCGAATCAAAAAGTTACCCTTCAGAGTTATTTCAAAAAGTAGGAATGTCGTGCCTCGAGCTACCTCCAAAGCACTTGCATATCTGCACTCGGTAATTTATAGAGAAATTACTTCAAACTGCACTTTCTGAACTAAGCCTTTCTCTTAGTAATCTTATTGCACTAAACAAAAATAGTTAACCTATGTCAGCCATCTCAAAAATAAAATAAATTTAACAGATAAAACTCAGAAAATAGAATACTCGTAAAATTAAATTACAATGAACACATCTGACA
>PNEQ01065038.1:0-18913 GCA_003012365.1 Medauroidea extradentata
TATATATATATATATATATATATATATATCCGAGATATCAAGGTACTGCTTGCATCATAATGATCTTTACATACGCCTAAAATTAAATTAATCATTTTTAAAAATTATACCCCCAATATGGTAATAAAATATTTTTTACGCTAAATGGATAACATAGAGCGAACCCGTTGGGGTATCACAGTAATTTTGTACTTAAATTGAATAATAATACAATACTAATATGACAATTGGGAAAATATATAACAACCTTAATATATTTTAAAACATTAACGAACACGAAAGGGTTTTATAATTCGTACAACGCAAGTAAAAAAAAAAGATTAATTAATTAATTCCTGATTTGTCTTTTACAAAATTTGTCCCGGCGAGAAGTCGAAAAATGTGTATAGCATAAGGGATGTTGTCACGTAATAAATTACAATTTTATTTACCACGTGCAACTCCTGAAATCCATCGTCCAACACATCAGCAAAGAATAAAGCTATGGGATCACACTCCATGATGATGCCATTCAAATGTAACTTCCAGCACTTCATATTTCCTAATCGTAAATTAGGAAAGGACGCATATTTACTTTGATGGCATGATGAACACAAACAATATTTTCAGAGATATCTACAGTCTTCTGTAAAAACAGTAAAAATGTGGCAATACCGAAGTGCGACTATATTTCCCAGCATTCAACTTCAGGCATGACCCACTTAACACAAAGGCCGGGAGAATGCTGTAGGCGTAATATCGACTATACGTGTTTTTTAAGTCTAGGAATACCAACGCTAGTAAAGAGATAGGAATCACGCCAAAGACAATTTTATAGTCAGAGAATTGCACCTCCAGCGTCAAGAAATAACATGCTTGAGGCAAAGTATACACAGTACACTTAAATAATACGGAGTATGTTTCTGCATGAATGTGAGGTGAGAGGGTAGGGCGCGGTCTACCGCAATTTTCATTACCATTTTTTTTTATTTGTACCAGATATTTTTTTTCTTATTTTAGACATAAAATGAGACTAAATTTGGCTCTTATGAAAATTTTTTATCTCTCATAGTTTTCGCGTAATGGCTTGTTAAAGTCATATTTTGCATGTTTCCGTTTTAACGACTACACTAAAACCAACCGATATATCAAACTCAAACAAATCACAGTGGATAAAGACATTGCAAGCTACAATTACATGTTCATGAAATTAAAGAATAAAAATTATTTGTATTTAAAAAAAATGTTGAAACTGAAAATAAAATATTAAAAACTTCATTTATTTCAAACAATTGCAAATAAATCGAGTATTTTTTAACCAAATGCTTTGAAAAAAATTTGAGATACGACACACAAATTTGCTAGAGCGGCTTTTTAAAATAATGTACCGTTTACTAGAAAAAAATTTTTTTGCTTCATTTTGGCTTATTTTGACAACAAAATATGTAATATTTCAGAGGCAAAAAAATCAAAAAATCTGTTTGGTGTATTGCAACAGAAAAATTCAGATACAAACGATGATACATAACTGTTAAAACTGCCAGGATGAATTTTTGATATATGCATTCATTTTGGTTAAAAAAATATTTTCGAAACCACTGCAAAACTGAAGAGTGAGGCTTTAAGAGCCGGTGAAATGAGCTGAGGGAACAACACAGCATCCATGCCCGAGCCAGGATTCGAACCCAGGACCACGGATACCCTAGAACGGCGCCTAACAGACTACGCTACAAGTATAGTCTGAGGTTATAGTACAATGCATCAGAAGGGAAACTTAAAATCTTTTAATTAAGCTGTGCTGGATGATGGGAATAACAGAAACTTAAGTTCACTGATACCTAATACTATGTTTTTACGAATATTATTTTTAAATTATAAATGGGAACAGATATTCTAAAACCGGCACATGTACGTCCTGAAAACTGCCTCTTTTACGTAGCCTCTTTTATTTTTCAAGGTAAAAATTACGTAGATTGGCTAATTGTCGACTTAATTAAATTTCCTGAAGCCGATAATCAGCCAACATGATAAAACTTTCTCATTTGACTAAAAAAATAGGTTACATATTAAAAACCATTTCAAAAAATTCTATACAATGTTTTTACCATATCTTCTTCCATTCATGATTTAAAAAGTAACATTCGCATAGACAACGTAAGCAGGAACTCGCGACCTAAATATGTGATTAAATATATCCATGGCTGGCTGAAGACTTTCGTGAACATTACCAGCTGTGCCGAGAGAAACTCATGTCGATGAGGTCAAGGCATGCTTTAATAGTTCTTCTTTGTGATCCTCGGTTACAAAAACATGGGTGTACAGCTGAGAGTTGAAGTGTTTTCCGGTCAGTTTTCAAACCTACTAAAAGGGGAAAATAGTAAGTATACAGACAAATACAGCATTATTACTCGTTGCGCATTATAGTTGAGCTAATAACAAATATGTATCTATATTTCACCCACACACAGAACCAGCTTAAGGAATGGTTATGAGAAAGAACAATTCTGGTACCAAAAAACCACCAAGCAGCAGTCATCAGTGAATGAAGGCAAAGAAATAGTTTCCGAATCAACAGACACGTTGGTAAATACAGACGAAACAGTAATTTACACAGATAAATTTTTGAATGCCTTCTCATAGGCTTACACTGTGTGAGCGCATCTGTGATGTTTCTCTGAAATTTAAACACACCAAAGTTCTGCGATGGCACGAGACTACAAAAATAAACTTGCAAAACTGTCAGTTATAACTTGTTCGACACAGCAATTGTGGCACGAATGTCACAGCATGCGAATAATCTCTGTATCAGTTCAAAATACTGCAGTTTCCCCTCAAGAAGTGCTTCTCACTAATGAAGTTGCAAATACTTATATTAGCAGGCGTTGACTTGAGATAATCCACATACTGTGGAAGACAGTGACGAACCACCGCAGAATCACCTCACTTAGTCGGCTCTGGAGGATTTCGTGGTTTCCATCACCCGGCTCCCTCCATCGTTCTAAACCTGCCTTCGGGCAGAACCCCCATCATCATGACTTCAGACAAGAATGTATCTCCCACTGTAAGTTTTACGTAGCGTGCTCGCGTGTAAGCTCACCCCACAGCCTGGTTGTCCTCGCGACACTCTCTGGAATAGTAAAGAACATTGTTTACAAATAATTATTGCAAAAAAACTAACAACTTGCTTTTACGATCACTGGCAAAAAAAGAGACACCAAAATTAGCAGCCACGATTATCTTGTATTTTCATTCAAATTTATATTTTGAACAATAAATTCAGTTTTTTTTAATATCACTACTTAAAGACGTCGGACACGTAAAAATTCCAAATTTTATATTTGTGCCAAACACTGTCTAAATTTTACACATCAGGTAACATGTCATTTCCCCAAATAAAAAAACGTTAGGTCCCATAGTTTTAGCATTATGACCTATCAAAGTCACAAAATGGCAGTTGCGGTGTAGCCAAAATAATAAAAAATAATAAACTTACAGAAACAAGATAATTCATATTGATTCTTAATGATGTGAGCTACTTCAAGACACTTTTGTGAACACAAAGCGATAACTTTTTGTATTTTAAAAAAATTGATGAAAATTAGTAAATTTTTGCATAATTTTGACTTTTGGCTACTACTGAAATTTTCAAAACTAACTTTTGTCAACCATGTCGTAAAATGCATTGATACACTGACTTTCAGTTCCTGTAATTTTTAATTTATTCGTTAATTACTTTTTTTTATTTTGGCTACACCGCAATGGCCATTTTGTGACTTTGATAGGTCATAATGCTAAAACTATGGGACCTAATTTTTTTTATTTGGGGAAATGACATGTTATCTGATGTGCAAAAGTTGAACAGTGTTTGGCACAAATATAAAATTTTGAATTTTTACGGGTCCAACGCCCTTAACGCAGTCAGCAGAAATTTCATGTGGAGAAACTCACGGACAGAGCTAGTAAATAAATGCATTCCTTATAGGGGAGAGCATCAGAAGCCAATGTACCACGCCACGAGAGTAGACTCCTGACAGGGTGCCCATAAACATATGTGGAATCGTGAAGATTGACATGATATGAGGCCCAGCATGGAGAAGTGACGGACTGCGAAAGGGCGGGTAGATTGGTGTACCCACAAGAAAACCAGGTGGCCAACAGCAGCGTCAGCCACGTTTACCACATAATACCGCAAATATGCACCACCTGGAATTCAACTCGGCTCGCCAAGATGGGAGGCGAGCGCTCTAACCCCTGCATCAAACACCTACCAGTGTTCTTTACTAAATACTATATTTATTGATATAGTTTAACTTTCTAACATAAATACCTGCTGGTATCACGTAATACCATCGACTTATAACAGTTAAATTGTGCAACATGCTCTTCTACAAAACTGAGAATGTCAACACCAGTAGACGCACTTGCTCGTAGGCTACTGAGTATTATGTCTTGTCTACCTAGAAGGCACTCGCATTCTGTTTCCGAGTATGTTCTCGCAGATAATTCGAAAACTGTTCAACTAAATATGTTATGACAAGATGACCTTTATTCTCCATTCTGATGTACACAGATTCATAAATAATCGTGACATAAGCCTATCGGTTAATGCTTCCTGAAAAGTTTCGCGCAGACAGACGAGGGCAATGGCAACCTACATTTTCCTAATGAAAGGAGATTACATTAGCGACCACGTTTTAAATGGTGTAACATCTCTGTTATATTAAGTTTCATATGCAGTGGTTTCACCGATTTTTTTTTTTACTTTTTTTTTCTTTTTAACTAAACGGTATTTTGATGATGAGTAACTCCCTTTATGGCCACATTAAGGAATAATTGTTTAATATATTTCCATCATATTTTTTTCCGTAAGGAATCATTTTCTGGGTTTAAAACATACTTTGGCATTAATGTTGTGTATAAGTTTGTCTTTTCGTTTAAATAATACAGCCGATATTACATGGTCTGCTGCAAGTATTACGCCAATACGCAGGCAAATCGGCGATGGTTATGTTATAAGTGTGTGTATTGAGTGTATATATATTTATTTATAACGTTATACTTTAAACATAATAAAATAATGCAAGAAATATTTAAACTCACGCGCAGAATTGGACTAAAAACAATACAGAAAAATATATTCTGTGAGCGAGCGTTTTGTCTTAGGCGTCGTCCTATCTAAGAAACGTTATGGAATAAAAAAATATTTCTTAAAAAAGTGGAACAACATTGTAGTGTGACCTATCATTACCGATCGATTCGTGTAAGTTTTCAGAGAGAAACGGACGAAAAATTCAATTCTAGATGACAGCAGTAAGTGGAAAGGAAAGGAAATAGCGTAGTGATATAAAATAAGTTTGTCGAAGACCAGAAAGGCGTCAGACAGAAAATCTATATGAAAACCGGGCAAACTGTTACATCACGTATTTTTTTGTACGCAGTGAGAAAGCACTCGATGAATAGTAAGAGTCGTGTGGTATATACTGTGCTTGGTTAGTCGACAAACATCAGGACAGACAGCCATGACAGAGCAAGAAGCAGGTATGAAGCACTTATGCTCGGTACACAATGCACTAACAACTGACGCAATGAAACTGTGCAGAATAAAGGAATAACCTGCAACTATAAACTGTTAAAAGTAAAGAAGGCAAATGCATGCAAACTCGTATTAACAAGGCCGTTAAAGTTGTATCGTAACTGTACTTAAATTTAATATAAACGCATGCTAGTAAGTGGACAGTAAACGTAATTCTAAAACGCTAATTAAATGTGAGGCAAGAAACTACCAGCATAAATTATGAGCTTACTTTCCTCAAAGAGAGTGCAAATTAATTCTAAAATTTAAACTCAGTCGCGTATATAGACAAACTGTTGTCGCTTATTGGATATACACAACTAGCTGGTCCCCGCAACTTCGTTTGCGGGGTTTCCAATTTAATTCGATAGAATTTTTTAAACAAAATAGTTTTTAAAAGGGTTAAATTCGGTAAAATGATGTTGAGGGTATTTAATGTCCGTTTTAGAAACATTTTGAAAAGGAAAATTGTTCCACAAATTTTTTGGGTATTCTGTACCGCCGATGTGCCATGTTTGGCTTCCAGCCGCATCCAAACAATAACTAGTTTTGGTAAAAATAAAAAAAATTTTCATTGTATTAAAATCTTTTTGTCCACCGTGTTCTGCCCCAATACCACATTTTGACTCGCCTCCCTCAAAAAATTACAATTTTTTTCAGCTAGAAACTTTGCAGACGCACGTACAACTCACCAGAGTTTTATAGTTTGTTTACTAAGATTTCTGGTATCCCGTTCTGCCCCTCTACTACATTTTGCGTCCCCCTCCCCCTAAAAAAATAATTCAAACAACTCACAAAAGTTTATTTGTTCACTACATTTTTTGAGCATCCTGTTCTGTCCCTCTATCTCGTTTTGTCTTCCCTCGCCCAATTTGTTTGAATAAATTTCATCGCAGTTGGATGACTGGTCATAGAACCGCATAGCAGACGAACAATCAATTCTATGATGTAAGCTAGCAGTTCACCTGTGGCATTGCCCGCGTGTATTAATCATAACAGCGAGTGTTTACTTCAATTCTAGGACCTCTTTGTACGCCAGATTAGTAGCTCTGTTATCAAATGTTAGGATGACTAAACTGCAAGTTGAGCTAACTCTGCATATATGGCAACACAGCTATAGCTGATATGTTAAAAACTGTCGTAAGTCAGCCCTACCACTCTTAACAATTCTCCAAGGCTTTATTTATAATCACAGCGAAACAGACTTTGAATATGAGAGAATGTTCAGATGGTACAAGTAGTATACTTGGTATGATGACTCATTTACTTCTAGCGAGGTTATTGATGACAGTGCCCTCAATTCGTATCGTCTAAGGTTACTTAAAAAAATTAAATATTCAGTCACTGGGCACATAGAGAGTGTACATGTACAACCATATGTAACGTTACAATTGCAGGACGTTATCTTCGCTATGAATTACTTTTCTAATGCTGTACTTGCTTTTTTGGATAGTCTGATTTGAGAGGTTTACAAATACTACATCACCCTCCCCCACCCCACCGGGAATTTAAGAGTTATTTTCTCATAATAAAAATTGAGCTAATTATTTTTGTATGTATGTAAGAATCATTCTGAAGAGAAAAAATCTCAATATCTTAATTGATTGGGTAGATATCATGGGGTAAATGAAAACAAATTTTACACTTTTTCACCTTTTTAGTGATTGAACTTTGCAAAATCTTACCACCCCTTGTTAAATATTTGTATAAATATCTAATTGGGGTTACAATCACGACGACAGTGCAATCGACGATTCATTTAAAAACTATTTTCATTCCTTCACAGCTCTAAAAGTTCGGATTTAGAAAAATTCTGAAAACTGTTTACGGACAATTACGTATTTATTATCAAAATTACAAAAATCAACTCTAAATCTCCACGGGTTCTATGGCATTCATAGCCTTATTTAAAACACATTCCATGAAATTTCACCCCTTCAGGATGCGGAAAAAACATAGGCAATTAAGGCTGTTGTGTAACATACGGGCGTCAAATTTAAGTGGACTCCGTGACGGTATCCCGTATATATTAAAATATATGGACGATAAATGAAAATGTTCATCCCGTTTCATAACTTTTCACCCCCCTAAGTGTCAAATTTCTCAAAATCAATAAACTATATTTCAAGTATTTAACTAAGCATTGTTATTAAGCGAAAATCGTGTCAATATAGAAACATTCAGTGAGATCGATATGCGACAATCACGAATCGAAAAACACATTTTGCCTTTCATTTACATCTTTGGAGTTGAATTTGGAAAATATCGTGAAATTTATTTACGGTATTTATGTAGACTTTGTTCTGAAGCAAACAGCACTTCGATATCTCAACTTGTTCGATAGTTATGGAAGAAAAGTTGAAAATATATTTCATGCCTTTTCACGGCCTTAATTAAAGACTTTCGAAACGTCTTGAAGGCCTATGTTATATATCTATATAGATATCTAATTGGAGTAAAAATCACTTTTATAGACCCTTGGTTTCGAGCAGTACAGACGATTAGTAAAAAAACACTCCCCTTTCTTGTGCTCATTGGGTGTCAAATTTCGAAAAATCGAAAAATTTATTTTCGGGATTTCATAAAAGCATAATTTTAAAGTAAAAATGAACTCTGTATCCCGAAGAGTTCGACAGATATAGATAATCAACGAAAACACATTTAAGATCTTTTCACCCTAACATGTTGTTGAACTAAAAACTAAAGGTCACGACGAAAGGCCGTTGGGTTCGAGCTATATATATATATATATATATATATATATATGAATGTTATAAAGCATATTTTACCCCTTTTCACCCCCATAAGAGACAAATTTTGAAAAATCCCTTCTCAGTGCTCGCCTATGACCTAAAGGGAACTCTCACAAAAATTTTCACATTTATAGGTCCAGCAGTTTGGGCTGCAGTTTTATATGTCAGTCAATCAGTCAGTGATCTCTTTTATTTATAGAGATTGCTGGTGAATGTTGTTTCTCAGAAAACCCGGTTACACAGAAGGACAAAGCACTAGAAAATGAGGGAAAAAACGAAGAAACAAATCATGGACGCCAGAAAATGCTGTAGTCAACACGTATACAAATAATTCCGAAATATGATAGCTTGTTTATTGTTGTTTCGCAAGGTTTTATTAAATAAAATTTTATTGCATCTATTTTAATGCCGTTACTTTTACACTTAAAGTAAACCATATATTCTAGAGTTCTATGCTGTGTTGGGTAAAGACATTACTATTGCTGACATTAAATGCCGATTTTTTTTCTCCTTTAGTCTGGTTTAGTTTTAGAGTAGTTGGAGTTGTATTTTCCCACAGTAATTTGGGACTGTTTTCCCAGACATATTCGGTCGGTATGGATTTTTCAGTTTCACATTTCTTAGCATTATTTTGGATTTCTATGATGCGGTGATGAAAGACCTGCCAACTTCTCCAATATACTACGTGCTTCCACATTCACGTAGTTCGAGTTTCCAGTTTTTCTGTTCCAGGGTTTCACTTTGTTCACAACGATTTAGGCTGTGGAAGTGGAACGAAAAGCTGTTTGTAGGCTGTACTTTATTGCCAAGTTGTCCAGATCAAAAAGTAGATGTGTCATAAGTTTGACGAGTATGTTTGTTTGTCTGTCTGTGGCATCGTAGCTCCCAAACAGATGGACCTATTTCAGTGATTCTTGTTATTTTAAGGTAGTACCATCGGAATGGTTCTTAGCTGCATTTGATGAAATTTTGTCCAGTTGTTCAAAAGTCATAAGCTCTTTTCTAGGCTGTTGTGAGAATTTCATAGACATAAGACGTAATTTATTGTGGTTTTCCTCACTTCTCCTTGGTTGCAGGGTATATAAACGTCGTTTCCTTGCTGTGTATGCTGTTTCATTCTTCTGCATTTTCTATTCACTTAGCATACTTGAATTTTTGTATATGTTTGTAAATCCGATGGTCTTGCAATCATATGGTAACCTAGTCCAGATGCTGCGCCCAAGCGCGTAGTGTCTGTAATTCATAGAGTCCTGTAAATTACGAACAGTTTTCAAAGAACACTATACTTGAATGTGTTGTTCGCTAGCTCTACGTCTTTTACTGGCCTTGCAGTGCCATGGATTGTAGCGAGGAACACACTGAGCAGTAATGTATAGTTATCCTGTAGAGTGATCAGTCAGGTGCCAATCAGTAAAATACAGAATATAAACACTGGTCAGCAATTATATCACAGTGTGTGCTTGAGTGTGTACACATGAATGGAGTCTAGTCTGTCACCAAATGCCTCTATTCATTGGCAGGGTCGTTCATTGCAACCATGTTGCTAAACACGTTTTGTAAAAAATTGGACGTTTTTATTTTATTAAGTGATTAACCCCATCAGCCTCTGTTTTCAGGTTACTGCTTATTAAATCGGCCCTGTTTTCCAAAACATATATTATGCCAGTTTTTGTGCTTTTTTGAATGGTTTGACTTGAGTAAGTGAGAAATTTTGGTATGTGCTTAAACTCGAGGTCTTCAGCGCTGGTGAGGGATGATATGAGGTGAGTATGGAGCAGTGCCGGAATCAAAGGGCGGGGAAACAGGAGATCCCCGAGAAATCCCGCCGACCAACGGCATCGTCCCACATGCGAAAATCCGAATCGAACACAGATCGCCTTGGTGGGAGGCCTAACCATTCAGCCCCTTTTATTTGACTTGGAGTGGGGGTATATTCCTTTTTTTCTGCAAAGTCTAGTAGCGGTATTTTTGTTTTCCCTGGATACCAAAGTACCTGGAAATAGCATGATCCTGTTGTTTTCGATATCATATTTATATTTATAAGACTGTCTTAGTGAACTTAGAAAACAAGCAAAGTGGATGAAATGTCAGGTACATATTGCCAGGTGAGAAGATGTCGCTAAATATCGTAGTCAGACTTTAGGTGGAGTGTTGGTTGTTTGCAGTGCTTCTTTCTCAAAATTTCCATTAAAATATTTTCTATAAAAGGTGAGCGTTGCCATATAATATGTCTGTAAATAAATTTGATCTTTAAATCTAAAATTGGTGGTGTTAAAACAGAGGGTAATAAGTTTCGTGACGGATGAAATAGGCGGGACTGGTCTTCCCTTTACAGTACATCGGTTTCCAACTTTGTTTCTATGACCTTCAGTGTTTCGGCAACAGGCACATTAGTGAAAATACTTTGTGCATGGAACCTCACTAAAGTGTCATATGATGCTATTTCTAAAGTTAAATCTACTAAAATCAACACATAGCACTTTTGCAGCACATTTATTGTGAAGCTATCAATTTTAGCTCTGTATGCTATGTACTGATTAAAACACTATCACAATATTATCTTGCATTTCTTTTAAATTCCTGTATAGCTTGGTGCATCGAAAAAAAATGGAGAAATTTCAACACCGAATTATAAAAAAAATGTAACTTCAAAGGAGAGCGATAAAAATCATTATTTTAGGAAAACATATTTACTAGTAAACACATTCATATTTTTGCCAATCATAATTAACATACAGCAATCATTCTACAGCCCGATTCGGAGACTCATCGTTTAAATATAAGTACAAAATAAATATCAAAGGCACAGAAAATGTTATGTAATCTGGACATTAAAATATATAAAAATAATTAAAATTAAAAAAATTTATTACAATCATGTTTGCATGTACTTAAATTTGCGGACATTCTGTTTTCAGAACTATAATATCATTTGTTAAATTAACTATTTGTTAAATGATACACCATGATATGTTCAAACAATATTATAGTCACGAACTTGGTACCAACATGATTTAAACATTTATTTGTAAAATTATTTTTTAAAAATTTATCGTTGTAAATATTACTGTGATATACTATACACACACACACACACACATATATATATATATATATATATATATATATATATGTATATATATATGTGTGTGTGTGTGTGTGTGTGTGTGCTTGCAAGTTTATTGATTCATCTTTTAATACACTATCCAAAACATTAGTACTGCAGCGGTAACGTATGGTGAGTCTGGATGCAAATATACAAAGTAAATATATATTGCTTGATTACTTGAGTAAAATTTTAGCTATATAAATTTAATAATAACTGTAATACTGTAAAATTTTGACTTAGTTGAATCTAGAAGTTAAATTAAACCATTAGGTAGTTATTACTTATTATCTACTGATGCTATTTTAATTTTAAAATCATCTACTTACGAGTAGCAATAGCTGTCCACGCGAAAAACAGGTTCATGCCACTAACAGCGACTTCGCCTGGGCCTTATTTAAAGTTCTACGAATTTTACGTTGTGGGTTAATTACAGACACGTAAAGGTAAGTGGTTAATCGAATGAAAAAGTCTGAGTTACCATTTGCACAACCATTTGTGACGGTGGCCTCAATTACATATTTTCAAAATATTCACTTGAATTTTAATGCCATTAGAAAGTTTTGGTGGGAAAATGTTTCGCGAAAACGTATTTGGTGCCCCAACCTTGAGATTAGTAAAATGATATATGTGAGCTGATGTTGTCGAGGAACCTAAATGGAAAGTGAACTGCATAATCCATTTTACCTCTTTTAAACGGCTAAATGTACCTAAATGTACCAATTCGATCTGCCTTGTAGTTTTTGTGTGTCAGAAATGAACGTTCGCACGCAGTTTTTAACGGAATTCGAGCCCAGAACCTCCCAGGCTGTAGACCTGAGCAACAAACAACTGCATTACGTAACGTCGAAATAATTCATGAAAATATATTTTAATTCAAAAAATAAAATATTCATGTCTTGGGTTCATAGAGGTTGTACATCACTCTGACGCAAACAACACCTCAATATCTGTATTGGTTAGATAGACATAATGGATTGATGGAAAACAAGTGTTGTGCTTTTTCACCCTTTTGGGTGTCGAATTTCGAAATATTTTAAATTCACATCTTAGACGTTTGTATAAATATACAATTGAAGTGCAAATCTTGACGCTAGCCCGTTCAGTCGAATCAAAATCGATTATTCTTAATAAAACACACATACGACCACTGCACAGTACTGAGAGTTCGAATTTCGAAAATTCTTAAAATTTATTTGCGACCATTTCTGTAATCATCATCCTGAAGCAAAAATTAACTGTATATCTCGACGAGTTCGTTAGATATCGAGGATTTATCTAAAACACATTCAAGGTCTTTTCACCTGGTAAGTGAGTGAATTACGAAAAACACTTTTTTTGTGTTTTTGAATACTTTGTTGGTGTCTCGTGGACGTAAAAACCACGACAATTTCCCGCTGAGCTCAAGATATAGCGATGATTAATTGAAAACACATTTCACCATTTGTCACCCCTTATCGCCACTTTAGGTGGGTAATTTCGAAAATTCATTAAATTACTTTCAGGTATTTAAGTAAGCTTAAATCTTAAAGAAAAATCTCGTCGATATATAAAGATCAATGGGGTCGATATATATCGATTGTGAATCGAAAATACATTTTACTCTTTATTTTACCTCTCTGGAGCCGAATTCGGAAAATATATTTCAATGGTATTTGGAGTATTTACAAGAGCATCAATCTAAAGCAAAGAGCACTTCGATATTTTGATTGGTTCGATAGATATGGAGGACTAATCAAAAACACATTTCACGTAATTTCCCCCCCCCCCTTAATTAAAGAATTTCGTAACGTCTTGGAGTCCTGTCATAGACATTTGTATACGTAACCATTTGAAGTAAAAATCACGACGATAGTCAATTGCGTTCCAGTGATATAGACGATTCTTAAAAATAATATTTTGCCACTTTTTACTGCTTGGTGGTCGAATTTCATAAAATCCTAAAATCGCTTTTTGGGCATTTACGTAAGCAACATATTGATGTGAATACCAACTCTCTACCCCGAAGGATTCGATAGGTATCATTAGTTAATCGGAAACACATTTAAAGTATTTTCACCCCCTTAAATGTTGAATTTCGAAAAATCCTTATAAATTGGCTTATATGCATTTTTATGTGTGCCCTATTAAAGAAAAAATCACGATTATAGGCCATCGGGTTCGAGCTCTTATCGACGTCTCTTCGGAAACACATTTCACCCCTTTTCACCCCCTTAGAGGTTGAATTTCGAAAAATCCCTTCATAGTGCTTCCTTACGACCTGAAGGGAAACCACACAATAAATTTCATGATTCTAGGTCCAACGGTTTAGGCTGCAGTTGATAAGTAAGTCAGTCAGTCAGTCAGGGTTCTCTGCTATATATATATATATATATATATATATTACTAGCAGTCCTCCACGGCTTTGCTCGCGAGTACTATTCGTAATTGATAATATTTACTTTAACAGAAAAATCTCTTTGTACATAAAACAAATGATACTTCAGTACTTCAAGTATTAGAATGTCCAAGCGGCTAGTTGAACAAACTCTGCAGCAGTATCAGTAGCTACAGCTGTCCGCGCAAAAAGCAGTCTTAAGTTTGTTCCTGCCACTAACAGCGACTTCGCCTAGGCCTTATTTAAAGCTCTGTAAATTTTACGTTGTGGGGTAGTTACAGACACCTAAAGGTAAGTGGTTAATCGAGTGAAAAAGTCTGATTTACCCTGTGCCCAACCATTGGTGACGGTGGCCTCAATTACATATTTTCAAAATATTCACGTGAAGTTTAATGCCATTAGAAAGTTTTGGTGGGAAAAGGTTTCGCGAAAACGTATTTGGTGCCCCAACCTTGAAATTAATGAGCGGATATAAGTGAGCTGATGTTGTCGATGAACCTAAATGGAAAATTAACTGCATAATTCATTTTACCCCTTTCAAACGACTTTATGTAAATTGCAATAATTCGATTTGCCTTCTGGTTTTTGTGTGTCAGAATTGAACGTTCGCATGTATCATTTAACAGATTTCGAGCCCAGATCTTCCTATAATATAGGCTAGAACGTCGAAATAATTCATGAAAATAAAATTAATTTTAAACAATAAAACAATTATGTCCTGGACTTATAGAGGTTGTACAATACCACGTCTCGATAGGTTACTGTACAGTGATACTCCTTATAAGTTACTTGCAGTCCCCCGCGGCTTTGCTCGCGAGTATTATTCGTAACTGATAATATTTACTTTAATTTAAAAACCTCTTTGCACACCAGATTGGTACTTCAGTCATCAAGTGTTAGAATGTCCAAGCGGCTAGTTGAACTAATTCTGCAGCAGGATAAGTAGCTATAGCTGTCCACGCGAAAAGCAATCTTAAGTTTGCCCCTGCCACTAACAGCGACTTCGCCTGGGCCTTATTTATAGCCCTGCCTATTTGACGTTGTAGGGTAATTACAGACACCTAAGGTAAGAGGTTAATCGAATGAGAAACATCTGTTTACCCTGTGCACAATCATTGGTGACGGTGCCCACAATTATATATTTTCAAAATATTTACTTAAACTTTATTGACATTACAAAGTTTCAAAGGGTAAAGGTTTCGCGGAAACGTATTTGGTGCCCCAAACCTGAGATTAGTGAGATGAAATATCGTCGGTTTACTGCCAAAAAAGACAAAATCAAAATGAGAAAAAATTATAAAAATGCTAGGAATATGTATATTTTGTTCACGAACAATTGCCCAAGTTTAAAGTCTATTCGTCGTTTCGTACTGTTGTGTCACAGTATAGTAACATACCAAAATTTTGTTAATATATACAATATAATACTGTTTTTAAACGAAATAGCATTTATGACTTAATTACTTTTGGCAGTATACCGACGATATGTCAGCTGAAATTGTAGAGGAACCTAAGTGGAAAGCGAACTGCAATTTTACCCCTTTTAAAGACTACATGTAAATTGCACTAATTCAATCTGCCTTGTAGTTTTCGTGTGTCAGAATTGAACGTTCGCACGCAGCTTTTAACGGAATTCGAGCCCAGAACCTCCCGGAATTTAGGCCTGAGTAACAAACAACTGCGTCACGTAACGTCGAAATAATTCATTAAAATAAAATTTATTAAAAAATAAAATAAAATATCTGTTCCTGTGCTCATAGAGGTTGTACAACACCACGTCTCGATAGGTTATTGTAGAGTGAAACTCCTGTATAGGTTGTTTCTCGCTGCTCGTTCCTGCTTTTCGGATAGTCTGCCTTGATTATTGACCAACTAAGTTTTAGTGTTAATAACCACGTTTCTTATAAAGAAAAAAAAACACATACATATTTTTTAAAATATTTACGTAAGCATCACTCTGACGCGAACAACGCCTCAATATCGCTACTATGGTTAGATAGATATCGTGGGTTAATGGAAAACAAATTTCGTGCTTTTTCACCCTTTTAGGTGTCGAATTTCGAAATATTTTAAATTTACATCTTAGACATTAGTATAAGTATTCAACTTAAGTGTAAATCACATCGATAGCCCGTTCAGTCGAATCAAAATCGATCATTCATTAAAAAAAAAAACACATATCACCCTTGCACAGTATTAAAAATCGAATTTCAAAAAATCTGAAAACCGTTTTGCGATAATTTCTGTAATCATCATCCTGAAGCAAAAATTAATTGTATATCTCGACGGGTTCGATAGATATCGAGGATTTATCTAAAACACGTTCCAGGTCTTCACCACTTAAGAGAGTAAATTTCGAAAAACCCTTGAATCACGTTTTAAAATACTTTATTGGTATCTCGTGGACGTAAAAAACACAACATTAGCCCGCTGGGTTCCAGATATATCGGCGATTAATTGAAAACGCTTTTCACCACTTTTCACCCCTTTTCACGTCCTTAGGTGGTGAATTTCGAGAATTCCTGAAATTACTTTTTAGGTATTTGAGTAAGCATCAATCCTAAACAAAAATCACGTCGCTATATAAAAAATTATGGGATCGATGTATATCGAATGTGAGTCGAAAACTCATATTACCCCTTTTTTAACCAGTTTAGGGCCGAATTCAGAAAATATATTTTAAATGGTACTTGAGATATTTACAAAAGCACCAATTTAAAGCAAAGAGTAATTCGATATCTTGATTGATTCGATAGATATGGAAGGATAATCGAAAACACATTTCACGTATTTTCACCCCTTTAAATAAAGAATTTTCGAAACGTCTTTGAGTCCTGTCATAGACATTTGTAAAAGCAACCAATTAAAGTTAAAATCACGACGATAGCCAATTGTGTTTCAAAGATATAGACGATTCATTAAAACATATTTTGCCCCTTTTTACTGCCTGGGGATCAAATTTAAAAAAAAAAACCTAAAACTACTTTTTGGGTATTTACGTAAGCAATATTTTGAAGTGAATATCAACTCTCCATCCCGAAGGGTTCGATAGATATCGATAGTTGATTGGAAACACATTTAAGGTCTTTTCACCCCCTTAACTTCGAAAAATCCTTTAAATTGGATAATATGCATTTTTACGAGTGTCCTATTAAAGTAAAAATCACGACGATTGGCCGTCCGGTTCGAGCTCTATCGACGTTTCTTCGGAAACACATTTCACCCCTTTCACCCCCTTAGAGGTCGAATTTCGAAAAATCCCGTCTTAGTGCTCGCCTACGACCTGAGGGGAACCCCCACAAAAAATTTCACGGTTCTAGGTCCAGTGGTTTGGGCTGCAGTTTGATATGTCATTCAGTCAGTCAGTCAGTTTTCATTTTTATATATAGAGATTATAGAGGGAGAGAGCTATGTATAAATATTTGTATACATATTATATTAGCGTGTGTACATATTACATTAAAATATGTTCTCATAATCTGCAAATTTTGTATTTAGGATTTATACTCTTCAGCTAATTGCTCCGAGTTGTGTTGCTGTCACGCGTGATAACCTCACTAAGCTTTCGATAATGTTTGGTCCAAACGATTTCACCGAAAACCAATTCATGCACAACTGTTTTGAGCAGTAGTCCATATGTGTATTGTTGGAGTAACGTTTTATTTGTGTGTCCAGCGTGCGTGCGTGTTAAACTTCACTGCGCTATTGCTATCAATAATAATCAGTGAAAGAGAAAGGTACTATTTTAGGTCGTAAGAGTCAGGGTTTAAGTCCAAGGTGAGCCAGGGCCCTTATGCTGGAGTTTTCAGTCGTATGCGATATGCCAGACGAGTGGTATTTGGCGTACGATTTGTTGTTTGCGTATGAACGAACCATGCGAATGCGGTCGTTTACGACTTGTCCATTCGCAATGTCAGGTGAGTGGTCAGAACCGAGTGACTTGGCTGTATCGCATACGACTGAGCTATGAAAATGGCGTAGTGGGTGGAAGTATTGTTCTTGTAATATTTAAGTAGGGTTATATTAGTAGAAATTTTATGTCATGTGAACATATAGAAACAATTAGTGTTTAACGAATCTCAACGCATACTGTCCGTGTTTAGTACAGTGATCGTGATACCAAAATCAACTAATTACGAATGAAAATATGAGATAATTTGGAATTGAAATTCACTGATCGATGTTAAATGGCTTCGCAGCAAGACTACCTAATTCATATACGCTAAACCCCCAAATATCCAAGTAAAATGTCCAAATCACAGTTTCTAACACATCTTTCCTCATGTAGACTTCGCTAGAGAAATCACTATACCTCGAGAAAATAATGTTTAAATGTTACATCAAGGTTGCTATGGCAACACAATTATATGCAAATAAATAATACTGACATCGCTGCCAGTCCATAAATAAAAATAAGGTGAAGAAATTTCACGTACACTCATTAGGTTATACAATACATCAGTTTTGAGTAGAAGAACAGGTCTAGACACTCGCCTATCTACCCATATATTTTGCTTGACCCCCTTGTTGTTTGGCTGTAGTTCATCAAGTTACCGAGAATGTTGTACCATTTGGCGCTGTAATCCGGGCTGTCGGACTCAAAACTCCGTCCACTTTTTTTCTATTGTTAAATTTATAAAGTAAATAAAGATTGCTGGAGTCTTTTCTTAAATTTCTGAGCGAAGAAAGTATTTCATAAATTGATGAAAAATACGTTTTGATAAATTGTTTATATTAGCGGAAAGGAAGTGGGCGGGGTTTAGTCCGACCGCCGTAACATCAGCGCCAATAAAACACAATATTCTCGGTAACTTGATGAACTACAGCCAAACAACAAGGGGGTCAAGCAAAATACATTGGTAGATAGGCGAGTGTCCGGACCTGTTCTTCTACGACCGTGGTCCAGACCTGTTCTTTTACGGCCGTGGTTTTAAGGTTGTTCAAGTGGGGAAAAAACATAATTTTATACTTGTATGAAATAGTGTTAGTTTTGTACACATTACTTGAGAGTACACATACTTCTAACGGAAAAAAATTAGCTCATATAGTTTTCCCGTAATGGCACTTCAAAGTCAAAATTTGCGTGTTTTTACTTCATACAAAACTTGAAAACCAGATAACATAAT
>PNEQ01065039.1:0-18911 GCA_003012365.1 Medauroidea extradentata
TCTCTGTCAGCTAAACGGGAGCGCGTCATTTGCTCTCTGAGCCACTAGGTACATCTTTAGACCTCTCTGTCAGCTAAACGGGAGCGCGTCATTTCCTCTCTGAGCCACTGGGTACATCTTTAGACCTCTCTGTCAGCTAAACGGGAGCGCGTCATTTCCTCTCTGAGCCACTAGGTACATCTCTAGACTTCTCTGTCAGCTAAACGGGAGCGCGTCATTTGCTCTAAAGTCGTTTGCCCCATAGGCGTTTGTCCTCAAATTTTTTCCTCTCACAGCCGTTTAACCTAAAGGCGTTTGCCCTACAATTTTCTCTCCTCTAGAAATATGTTAGGTTAGGCAAGATTAGGTTAACAAATGTTTAGGTTTTATTAGGTTGCACTGCCATATATTAATCAAACTCTAAATGTAAAGTAAATGTTGGTCCTATATCAGAAACGTTTCAGAATAAGTGATTATTTCTAACGTAATTTGCCCTAAAGACGTCTGCTTTAAAAGTTTTCCTTCTCTAGAAAATCACTTTACTCCGCGTGTACAAGCGTTTACCTTAACGTCGTTCACCTTAAAAGCATTTGTCCTTTAATCGTTTGCCCTACAGAGGTTTATGGGGCCGCGGTGGCCGAGTGGTCAGACCATTCACCTCCCACCAAGGCGATCCGGGTGCGATTCCCGGTGGGATCGGTCCCTGGATTTTCGCATGTGGGAATCGTGCCGGACGATGGCGTTGGTCGGCGGGTTTTCTCGGAGATCTCCAGTTTCCCCTGCACTTTCATTCCGGTGCTGCTCCATACTCACCTCATGTCACCCCTCATCAGCGCTAAAGACTGACCAAAATGTCCCTCTCACTTACTAAAGAGGTTTATCCTACAGTCGAGGACAAACGACGTGCACTCGACTAAACACTGCCTACATACCTTGTATTGCGGACAGGAGGTTTCATTAGCTGGCTTCATGCCTGAGTGTGTCTGGTCCTAGCAGTACGGAAGCACTGACAGACAATCTCATCACTCCTCTAGGTTCAAGCCAATGAACTGTCGTGCCTTGTTCTCGCTGATATATCGCCTATGTAAGTATATTGTCGTGGCACCAACATTTCATGTCGTAATATTATATATAATGGTGTAATGTACATGTGTATACCTTCTCTACAGATTAGGCACCTAAATGTTTATACCTAAGAAGTATCACAAAAAAGACACAATTTCACAATTCTCGCTTTAATGATCAGTGGAGAGCCTAAGATGGGCACACGTTCTTTGATAACTATTCCTGAGCAGACATAGCGTAGTTCTCGAATAAACTTCTATCTGCCTGAGCTCAGCTCACTGCACGGCAGCTTGGACCATCTTAAGAGGGCGTGGTACTTAATTCAACGCTAAAAGCGTTAATCTATAACGGTAGGTTTCTTGAAGCCAATTTGTGACAACTAAACAATAGCAATCCTAGACAATAGTTTTAGTCGACGTTTTAAAAAAGTAGTTTCCAGTGTTACGACCTTCTGTGGCACAATCTCTGACGCCGGAACCTCGTGCATTTAACTGCGGCGCAAGAGATCACGCGTAACGAATTAGTAATTCTGGTTAAATATTTACTCATAAAGTTGGCAAATACCATTATCTAGGATTGTCATTGAGTACTGTTCAGAGGCCATATGTGATTTTTAATTAATGATCTATTTTGATTCGACTGAACGGGCTACCGTCGTGATTTGCACTTCAATTGGAAACTTACACAAATGTCTGAAAGGTGAAATTAACAATGTTTCGAAATTCGACACCCAAAAGCGTGAAAAAGCACAAAATTTGTTTTCTAACAGCCCGTGATATCTATCTAACCAGTAGAGATATTGAGGTAATGTTTGCGTCATAGTGATGGCTTACGTAAATATTTAAAAAATTATATGTAAGATTTTTTACTCGATTGTTCAGAATAAAACTAAGTTTGTAAACTTTTAAGTCAGACGATCCGAAAAGCAAGTGCGACCAGCGATAAATAAATTATACAGGAGTTTCACTCTACAGTTACATATCGAGACGTGGCGTTGTACAACCTCTATGAGCACAGGACATGAATCTTTTATTTTTTAAATTAAATTTGTTTTCATGAATTATTTCGATGTTACGTGACGCAATTGTTTGTAGCGCCGATCTACATTTCGAGAGGTTCTGGGCTCGAATTCCGTTAAAAGCTACGTGCAAACGTTCAATTCTGATACACAAAAAGGGCAGGCAGATCGAATTAGTGCAATTTGCATGTAGTCGTTTAAAAGGGGTAAAATGGATTATGCAGCTCACTTTCCACTTAGATTCCTCGAAAACATCAGCTCACATATATCATCTCACTAATTTCAAAGTTGGGGTTTCCGCGAAACCTTTTCCCACCAAAACTTTCTAATGGCATTAAACTTCAGGTTAATATTTTGAAAATGTGTAATTGAGTGCACCGTCACCAATTGTAATGCACAGGGTAAATCAGACGTTTTCCATTCGATTAAACGCTTACATTTAAGAGTCGATAACTACCCCACAACGTCAACTTTGCAGTGTTAGAAATATGGCCCAGGTGAAGTCGCTGTTAGTGGCAGGGACAAACATAAGACTGCTTTTCACGTGTACAGCTACAGCTACTTATCCTGCTGCTTGGACATTCTAACACTTGGTGACTGAAGTACTAATCTGGTGTACAAAGAGGTTTTCTAGTTAAAGTAAATATTATCAGTTATGGATAATACTCACGGGGAACTGCTAGTTGCTTATAATTTTAGAGATGTGTTATTTGAGAGACGAATGCTCTTTAATATTCTCCTGATTACAGAATCGTATTTAAATGACTGTTCGCTCCACTATAGAAAAAAACACGACAGTTTTTAAAAATTGCTGCAACTCCAAATCTCTTTTGCCGAATTTACCAGGCCACCTTAACATTTTTGAGGTTTACTTGGCTGTACTTTGCGGCATTCTTGTGAACAACTGCACTACAGGATGAATATTCTTGAGAGCACATTGCATGTACAAACCAGTTCCTTGGTGAAAGTAGTCCTTTTACCTACATAACAGGTGTCGTATTACCGCCACAGCAACAATTGTGTGCAATGTCCTTGTAAGCGGGACATTCTAGGTGCTTGTAGCATGAGCAAGTTATAGTAACGTTTCTTACGATGAACTGCTCAAATAGACAACATGAAATGTTTACAAAACCTGGAGGCAAAATAATTTTATGCAGTATGGGGGTGGTCACCTCTATTGCAGTCATGAAATGGAAAAGTTTGACTTCTTTACAGGTTAAATAATAAAATAACACGTAACATCGCCCACATAATCGTAATTTAACTCCAAGCATTTTTGGGCATTTTTGCAAAAAATATATTTTTCAAGTCGATTTTTAAGATGATGTACTATTCTTAACATTCACTCGGCTATAAATTGTCCCATACTACTACTGTCTACTGACTGAAGATGGACCATTCGAGATTGGTGCACGCTATGTATATTATTTTGTATTGTTGTGAGACGTTACATGTAACACTTTCAAAGTTGCATTATGCGTACTAAAATTTTTAGAAATTATTATTTTTAACTAGGATCGTGTTGACATATTATTTTTGTAACAAATACAAAAAGGAAAGTTTTAAAATTAATGTGTTTATTTGTTATGGCGTTTAAAGAGATGGATACTTGCAATGACTCGGACCACATGAAATCAAATTGAAGTAATTTTCCTGTAGAAGTTGTAAACATGCCATAAAGTAATTTTGTAACATATAATAAAAATTTTGTTATAAAGAATAGTTTTATTCTCGGCAAATACAGATGGCAAGCTTAATAACTTAATTAGCTCAAGTCACAATGTAAACCTTTTATTTGCGTTCTCTCAGAGCATGATGTGACATAAAACACGTGTTGTTTAGCAAGCGTTCTGAAATCCACTCAAATGCCTCATGGATGCAGCTGCAGCTACCAATTTTGTTTCCAGAATATGTAACGTCGACCAGATAAACACAGTGGCGTCTGTAAGCGGACACAATATGTAGTTTAACTATTTTATTTTTTCCATGCACTAATACCCCTTCATTTCCGTATATACACTCTGTATAAGCCATGTTACATTTGTCGCAATAAGGTTGTAGCAATCTTGATGTTTTAGCTTACAGATCTTTGGTTGTATGACATGGTAACTATCAAATTAAATTAAATAGGCCGCCTGAAAAATAACCGCAAAGTAAAGTTAATTTGCACAATTTCGGGGGTTACTTTGCACCACAAGCTTTTTTTTTTTTTTTTTAATTAAAGGTTTGCATGAAGACTTAACCACTTACCCCTTCAATACTAAACAATACTTATTAGTAAATGGTAACTTAAAATGCTCATATTAAATGGAATTAATCGGGTAGGCCTACTGCAAAGTTTCCCACGGGGTGCAAAGTAAGTCACACGTATTTTCACATCCGGATGTAATTTACAGTGAGAATAACGTAGACGGACGAAATACTTAAAATGTGGCTTTATTTATAAGAAATGTAACTAGTTTGTATGATGTTTCTTAGTTGACATGAGAGTATCAAATGTTAGCGCTGACTTACCGTGTGACTGCGCTTGTTGAGTGTATACATAGTTTTCATTTGTATTGAATTTCAGAATTTCGTTTTTTCTCTGTGTTGATTACCATTATTTTCCCGGGTTTTTTGCGCCAATTTTTCTCATGCCACTGGCTATTCCACACACATTTTAATTTCAATCCTTTTGTGTTCGTAGCTCTAGTCATTGTAAGTTAGGCACTTCTCCACATTTGTATAGAAACAACATTTCGTATTACGAATAATTACGAAGTTTTTATTTATAATCAGAATACTTTTCCTCCCACTTAAATTTTTTATTGTTACGTTATTGTCATTGGGCGGCGCGTAGGTATATGAGGTTATGAGGACCGAATATGTCACAATTAGCCATAAGTCCACAGGGAAGCCCTACAAAGCCATATAACCGTAGATCATAGAGCCAGCATAAAAAAGGGTTTGCACCATTCAAATTCTTCAGCAGTAAAACTTAATACATTTTTACAACACGCTAGTGTAAACAAAAGCGAACGCAGTTCAATGTTTATGTTTACTGCATAAATTCTATTATATTGTATACGCTTCTATTTAAAGCAATGCGATGGAAGAAAACAATAGTGAAGTGCTTAAGGGCACCGCCTACCTGAATGATAAGATGCCCAGAAGCAACGGAGCTATACGGGCGAACTTGAAACGCGCATCAAATGTATCGCCACAGTGAACCAAGCGGGGAGCAATCATGCAAGATTCTCGCAGATTCATCTGTACTGTGGGACTATATAAGCTGTGATTACATTGGTGGCAAGTCTGCCGCTTAGTTCAGTGCACGTTAACCCTTCAGATTGTCATACATGCGGTTAGTACGTTTTGGCAATCTGAAAAGGTCGTCTCCAGCTATGCTAGAGGGTTTAGAAACGGTGTTTTTAATGAGTGTAGTGTCTTAACGACATTTCTGTTCTTGTCAGAAGTGTGGATTTTTTAGTTTGCACAACGGGTATAAGTGGAACAGTTTCGCAAAAAGCCGTATTTACGAGTACCAAGCAAGTGGTAATGGTTTAGCGAGAGAAGTGGCTGACCATAGGGCAGGGCTGCCAGCGACCCTTGTCGTGACCTTGCTAAGGGGTGGCTGGGGTAAGAGCTGCCACGTGGAACACAACCTGGGCGAAGCCGCACACGTGTCGCCGGGTCGTCGAACCCCTCCTGCACTCCGTCACTCGAGCGCTAGTTGCGTCCCAGTGAATGGGCGCCATCTTGGTGTGGGCCAAGGTCAGGCGGAGGGGAAGTGTAGGGGAGGGCTCGCTGAGCTCGCACGTGGGAGAGGACAAGGACCTCATGTTGCCACACCGGCGCGGCTCGGCGCGGCTTGGCGAGCTCTCCACGTGTTGAGGTCAGCGAGTCAACGAACTGCGCATACTATATTCGGCGACTACACGTGTGCGCAACCGAGCCAGCTCTGAGCGCGGTCACATGACGAGCCTGGTCTCACTGTCGCCGTCATCACACTACTGTCGCCATCTCTTGTTATAATGTGTCCTCACTGCAGTATGTACACACACACACACGGCCTTGCAAGTACACGCCACAGTAATGTTGGTATCACAGTAGAGTGACAGAAGCGACGTTATTGCGAACTTTCCTTCTGCAACGCGACTAATACTACAGAAATGTGAATAGTTCCATGCTACTATATACTAACCTCGTCTACAGCTGTTTACGTTTACATTACTTTATTAATTATACGTTTAGTTGCAATATATTTGTGGCATTCCCACGTGTGGAAATAAAACACCAATTACACATGTGCTTAAAATTGTTATTACGTCAAAAATCTCTGACAAAATAAATAAACGCAATTTACTACCAATTCACCAGTTTCTCCAAACATTTGGGTACACAATTAAATCCTGGCGCGAATAAAATCTAAATTCTTTCTGTTCGGAATTCGCGTCGCTTCCGCCAATTTTGTCGCGCCGACGTTACAGAAATCTGGGCGCTGATTGGCTGACATTTTTTGTTATTAGCATTGCGGCTTTTGTGTCGTGTCTGTCGCGCTTGTGCTCAGCATGATATAGACGTGACATGACGTGGCGGCTCTCGTGATAGGGCAAACTTTGCCGCTGATTGGTTGCCCGAGGTTGTTGATACCAGCTCCTTGTATGTTTGGATCCTGCATGTTACTGCAGGTTTACTATTGGCCTGGCTGCAGGCTAGCAAGGCAGACACCTTACGCTATTCGGCGGCAGGCATTTACGCCATGTTGCTGGCCAGCGAAGCCATTTTGTTGGCGTGTGTGTCTTAGTTCGTTGTTACTACCGGCTATTCCGCTTCTGTATTAGCCTGTTAATAATTCTGTTAGTCTACTATATCTACGTGCCTACGACCAATGCCATTGAATTGATTCCTTATGAACTGACAGCGCAACGAGTACTACAGTACTGCTGTTTTAATATTGCTAAATACAGTTGCACTACTAATGCCCCTAACGTCTAGGGCACTAATTGTAGATCCATTCAAAGCAGTGTTGTATCAACACATTGAATCTTGCACGGTTTTAGTTGGCACAGGAAGAACGTAAACATCGGACAAATTTCTGTGATGGCTGCAGCTGTTGCCAACGTCACTCGCCGAAAAATAATGTAACTTAAAAAAATGGAATATTTTAACTAAGAAAATCACTACTTACGTATTCCCTGAAGCATAATTGATTCAATGGATAATTTGTAGAGCTTTGCTTGAACGTCTTACATGTACATGTGCTTGATGGTTATTGGCGGACTGTATTTGAGCAGAGGTCGTCGGTGCGGCAGGGGAGTAAACTACGAGAGAAGACTTGTACAGATGAAGCCAGCTGCAAGGTTGTACAAACTGTCAGTCTGGCAGAGCACATTAGCTATCTGCACGAGATGTGGCGATGAAACATTACCTTCGGATACACTAATAAAACAATTCGGGAAATAGTAAGATGTTAACAAGAAGACTATAAACGCTTCATGTATTGTTTGCATGGTCGGATCTAGGGGGGGTGGAAGGTGGAAGACTGCTCCGGGTGCCGGGTTAACATCGAACACCATATAATTGTATCAATACAGTATTTATAATTAGAACACACACTTAGAACAATGGTTGGTAGTAAGTACAGGTTTGATGTATTTCCACTCAAATGTTATACTGTTATTTACGCGAGTGAAAAACAACGTATGCAAGATATGTTTATTACTGTTGTGTTGATTGGACTGATGGCAACATGGGGAGGGTCGAGGAGGGGGTAGCAAATCATAATTCTTGGCCCGGGCTAAGGAAAGCCCAGATCCGTCCCTGATTGTTTGTGAGATCATTACCCGTCAACTGCTTCAGTGAGATAACACTCTAAAATAAAGACAGAACATGTTTGTAGAAGGTTTTCCAACGTTTACAACAAACGTATCTGTATTAATGTGCAATTTCCCTTAATGTCGAATTCTACTTTTTCGGGTCTTAGCAGTATTATCATAGTAATTACTAAAATTGTTCTAGTATAGCGCCTAAAAATGTGCACGCCATATTTTATATCTCTAGAACTGGGAGCTAATCAGATGTTTATTATTTAAAAATATGTTTTACTAATTTCGTCATAATGATTGTGCAGATGTTATGGGATTATGAGTTTATCACAAGTTAGTGTATGTTATTACAGAACGATGACTATATGCATTAAATAAATGTTTCTAAGCATCAAACATATGAGACAAACCACCAGGAATGCCAACAAGACTTGTGACTCAGTCCCCTATCTTAACACACGTAAGTGATAATTACCAGCGCTGCAGTAGCTATTAGCGTGATTGTTGAGTTTAGATGTGTGGTGGGTTCTGTCATATCTGGTGAACGTAACTTCCGGGGGCAACCGCCTCATGGCACGTTCCTCCAGCCCTTCTCGCCTTGCCCTAGATTACAGAACTGAGGGTAGGAATATATAACCTGTCACATTTGACATTTCAAACACCGCCTATCCCTCTCAAACTCGCCAGCTCAAAGTCTTAGCTCTACGGCGTAGAAGAATGAACTTGGACTTTACTTGTAGAAGCATTTTTGATAAGTTTATTTCCTCTAGTATTTGGCACTGTAAACGCACACGCGTAATAACAACAAGCCAACATAATTAATTCAGCAGTAAATACACTATGTCATAATATATCTCATGTCTAATGACTGATAGAAGTGACAAAAGTGAAAAAGCAATATTTACAACATGAAGTGGCTACGTAAACAAGAGCTTCTTGATAACCACAGCACAAACTAGTGCTGTGTATCAAAATAGGTCGGTGAACGTAACACATTACAAGAGAGAAATAACGTGGCCCAGAGTCTTGAAAATGTTGCAGGTGTGCACGGACATTTGTGTCCGATAATACTATCTTAATTGCTAGCACCTTGATATTTCTAGTACAAGCCATGTAGGGCGTGATCGCTATTTCTAAGCAGACATACCTCACACACGCTGAGCATTTTTCAAATAATATTGTAACGGACGAAGCTCTGCACACCACTCGGCGACCTGGGTAGGCGGCAACCTTAACATGAAAGAACAATGTAAAGAGCGCAGCCTTTTGCTGCCTTCGTCTGCATTATCTTGGCTTGTGGGGTGTGAGCCGCGTCGGTGATTGTCTTGCGACGTTTCGACAGTCCTTGCAGCTGCCATCATCAGGTAGTCAAAAGACCTACTGACAGATGCAGGGATTGGGTCTGGTGTCAGGGTGACTGCTTCCTGGATGGCCGGGCTTGTCGACCAATCACAGGCTTGCTGACTCCTGATTGGCTAGGTGGTTAGCCAATGCTGGCATGGTCCTGGTGAGCTGCTTTCTGGTTGGCTGGGTTCTTTGACCAATCGTATGCTGACTCGCACCTGGTTGGCTGGCCAATCCTGGTGAGTCTGTCAGGACTGCTCTCTGGTTGTTACATTTTGAGTCATCCACGAACAGATGCACATATATTTTGTTCAGCCAGTAGCCATCTACCCTGTTGATATTGTTGGGGTGTTTCATAATCACTATTACCTCTCTCACAGTCCTCAGATGGTAATTCCTGTTGTTGGATATTGTGGAAAACCTGTCTAAATCGATGCTGTGTTTGGTTTCCATTGAATGTTCTGCTATTGTTGACTGTTGGTTTTTGTATTTGTAGACTCTGATATGTTCTTTTATTGTGGTTGTGATTTTTCTGCCTGTTTGTCCTATGTACACTTTCCCAGACATACAAGGAACTTTGTATACTCCTGCCTGTTCTTCGGCTGGTGTTTTATATTTTATTGATCCCAGAATACCGTCTATTTTGTTGACAGGCTTTGGGATGGTATGCATATCGCGCTTCTTAAGATGACGAGCCAGTTGTTCAGTGGTGCCATTTACATAAGGTAGAACTGCAGTTGTTCTTTTTCATTTTGTCAGATTTCTTGGGTCGGCTTTTGATGCCCTGCTGGATTTCACGGCGTGAGTACCCATTTGCTTCCAGAGCTGCGGTGAGATGTTTCATTTCTACTACCACCAGACCCAAAGAGATCTTCAAATCTGCGGCTCTGAGAGAAAGGATTCACCAGAAATGCTGTGATTTGGATTTCAATTCCAAGAGCCTCCTAGATCTTTACCTAAGCCTGTCTAACGAACTATCTCCATACATCAGTGCCCTGAGTACAAACTCGTCCGGGATGTTTCGATATGTACCGAGCGCTAACGAAACATGTACCGCAAATAGTCAGTACAAACCCTTTGGTGGAGCGTGTTTCATTATTTTTTTCCGTTATGACGTCAATATTTAAGGATGCTAATATGCACGTTAGTGGTGCTAGTATTTAGCTAATGGGTGTTGAAAATGTGATTTCTCATTATGGTTACTGTCCCTTTGCTACCCCTTTTTTGACTCTTGGAAACTTCCATGGTAATAAAATACGTATTTTTTATACATATACTGATAGTTTGATTTTAAAAAATGTAGTGTTGGCCACAGCAATGATTATTCCTCATAATGATTCCTGTCTCATTACTACAATTACTGAGATCTTGGATAATTATGTTTCGATAAGGAACATCGATTTACAAGTCTACAAATGTTTCGCGAAACAATTAGCGAGGAAAAACAATAGCAGCGTGTGTTTCCATGCCAACAAAATTTTTCATAATATTATTTATTAAAGGCTGTACTGTAAACTATACTGGCATTATAAAGTACAAAAGTCGAATTTAAATATAGCATTACAATAACTTTCATGTTAGTAATATGAATGTATCTAGTGTCATATTACAATAGGTCTTTATGTTAACATCTGAAATATTGATCTTGTATGCCCCTGCGCCATCTGTTGACTACAAACATCAACAGACTACATAGTTCGGTTGTCAGCCACTAGTACCATTCGATATGTGAATGTTTCGATTTCTATTCCTCCTAGCCTCCATAACCTAAACTGATAATTTAACGGACAGAGTTATGCTTGGGGATAATTAAAAGAGTGGAGTTATGCTCTCAGCAATATTTTTGTACTTATTTTGACTCAAACAACATAACTATTCTACAAAATTCAAAAATTTTTCCAAGCAATTGTTTGCTGCTAACATATTTTGCAACACCGGCCATTTTCCTCATGTAGGATACCGCGATGTGGAACTGGAGTCCACCGAATACGACGTGCGTACATACTCAAGGTTTGCGTTCGCTACCACTGCAACGTGATCAAACCCTGAAATTTGCAGTGTGGTAGCGAAATACGAGGCTTTCATTCTCATCCCAGTTCCGAATGTGGTGAACACAGAATAAAAATCTTCTCAACGAAACGAAACTTGCGATGTGTAATGTTCATACTCAGGCCGCTGAAACTTCCTAGACAGAGCCACTACAGTAAGTACTCACAGTCACATTCCTGGCAACTGAGGTACACATGAAGAAGTTTCATAACATCACAAAGAAACTCTTCGGTCTACTGTAAACAGCAACAGAGTGGTCATCAACCTCTCTAACAAACAACTTGACGCTGCAGTATCTGTTTTTGCCAAGGGCATGAACTTTGTTGTCACACCTACAACTATTCCGACTGAAGAACTCGTATATGGTGTAGGATCAGCTATTGTTCATCTACCTGTGACTGCAGCCAATGAGATTCGAGCAGATATAATAGAGAATTCTGCACAAGGCCAAACCACCACCACAGAACATCAGCAGAAACGAAAAGAAAGCCATGAGAGAAATGTGTTGCAACAAAGTAGTAAAGATCCTGCAGGTAGACAAAGACAACACTACAGCTGTCGTTAACACCAATAATTATGAAGCCAAGATCGTGGACTTTTTGTCTGATGCTGCTTACTCACAAGTCAGTCGTAACTCTCTCAGTAAAGTTAAGTCATCTACCAAGAAACTTGCAGCCGAGTCATCTATTGATAATGAGACCAAGAAATGCCTAGTAGTCAAGGGCCTAAGGACCCTGCTATTTATGGTCTTCCGGAAATCCACAAGGCTGAAGTTTCTCTTCGACCAATAGTCAGCATCACAAGCTTACCAACCCACCTCATGGCAAAATACCTCAACAACATCTTACAACCTGCCTTACTAACACCAGCTTCTCATATTCAGAATTCTGCTCACTTTGTAGAAATCTTGAAGAAAATCTTGTTTAAACCTGAAGACATGTTGGTCAGTTTTGAAGTCATCTCCCTCTTCACCAGTGTGCCAGTACAAGAAGCTCTCCAGGTCCTACTTGAACGACTGGGAGGAGACAACTCCAGAAAAGAACTCGAGAAACTTGCTGAGCACTGTTTAACAACAATATTCTTGTCATACCAGGGAAGTGTATGTATGAAAAGAAGGCACTGCAATTGGCTGCCACTTTCGCCTTTACTGGTAAATGTTTTCATGGCCAGGTTTGAAGAGAGGGCAATTAACTCCATCCCCTACCAAACTACATTCTAGTTTAGATATGTTAACGACACCTTTGCACTTTGTAGTCATGGAGTGGGGAGATTACAACATTTCCTGGACCATCTCAACAGCATCCATCCAAGCATACAGTTCACGACGGAGACAGAAAATAATGGCCAGTTACCATTTTTAGATGTCCTGGTGTATAAAAATTGATCTTCACATTAGGCCACAAAGTCTTCAGAAAACCAACTCACTCTGACAGATACCTGCAAGCAAAATCACATCATAATCCCTCACATAAAAGAACAGTCACACCCGCACTAGCCCACATGCGAAGAACAACACTTGGAAGCAGAAATTAAACATCTCATTGCAGATCTAGAAGCAAATGGTTACTCACGGCGTGAAATACAGCTGAGCACCAAAAGCCGACAAGGAAATCTGAAAAAGAACGCCTGTTCGGGTTAAGAGTGAGAGAATGAAGAGATTTTGGCCAACCCATAACATCTTCGTCTTTAGCGCTGGTGAGGGTGACATGATGAGTACGAAGCAGCGCCCGAACGAAGGGGCGGGGGAAACGGGAGTTTCCCGAGAAAACTCGCAGACCAACAGCATCGTCCGGCATGATTCCCACATGCAAAAATGTTGGGACCGACCCCATAGGGAATATAATCTGGATCTCTTTGGTGGGAGGAGAGTGCTCTGGCCCTGGGATTTATAAGAGTGTAATACATAACTCACCTTCACATGTACCTAGATACCTGCAGTCCGAAATACCCTGGTATGGTACCTTATGTGTATGTGTACACAGAGGAGATAAGTCACCAACTGGCGTATGTTGTCGAGAGAGCTTGGAAGGAAACCCTCTTTACAAATCACGTGAGTGCCACATATCATATAGGTGCTGACAGAGACCTGCCACCCAAATTAAGCACCGCACTCACCGTCCATGCCCCTTTCCACCACACCATTGTCATCTATAGTAGATGGTCGTTCCTTGACCACTCCTACGGCAGCTGAAATCCCCAGGTGGGCTCGTATGGTAGGCTCTTTCCGAACTTTGTGCTTTTCCCACTATCATTCATGCTCTTTCGCGTTAGTTCCACCAGAAGTATTTTTTCATGTGTCGTTTGGGTGGCAGGATAAAGTGCTCTTTTCGCTCTAAAGAGCCGCTCTTTTCGCTCTAAAGAGCCGCTCTTTCTGCTCCTGCACGCCGAGGTAGAGCAGGAAAAGAACAGAAAGATCAATAACGAAACAAGGTCCCTAAAATCAAAATTATCAAGGTGAAAAGCAGACGAGGGTTTTTAATTTTAAGCAATATTTTTGTTCACAAAACAGCAGCATGAAGAAGCTTGGGCGTCCTGTCAGGAATGCAGAGGATCATTTTGTTTATAATGAGAGAGATTAAATGACTTTCATTCTCGAAAGTACATACATCACGACATACAGTATCATAAATTGACACATATGAAAAAAATAACAGTGATAGTTTAGTTTGTGTTGAATTAAATATTAAGTTTTGCTATTTTATTTACTGGTACTAATTATTTGCATTTGCATTATTTGGAATAAAAAATACCATCCATTTACATAACCCAAAATTGTTAAAATATCTTCCTTATCCGATGTGGTTAATTAATCCTATGTAACCACGACGTACATCTATATTCTCATAATCTATAATCTTCATCCGACAACTGGTTCTGATCACGTACCAATCGTAAAACATTTCCAATTTATTTTCTTCTCGGTCCCTCCATTTTAACGGAACCAAAACACTGCACTTCTGATTATGTGCACTGTCATGTATACAGCTGTACCATTGCTAAGAAAACGCCTGTGCCAGATGATTTCTGCTCTTTGTCGTTCGGTTCGTCGTCGTTGTGAGCAACTGCTCTTTGAGCTCCTTATCTGCTCCTGAAAAATCTCACTTGCTTTCAAGAGCAGGAAGGTTATCCACATGAATACACCTTCTGATTCGTTGAGATCCAGGGATTTCGCGAGTTTAGTTGAGCAGACGTTGGATTTCAAACTCCTGTAGCTACATGTTAATTACTCTTGCGATTGGATAGCTGTTACTGAAGCTCTTCGTCGAGGACAGATATCGTAAAACCACTGACTGACTGCCGAGCTACCTTGTCAGATATAAAACTGGCCACTCACTGCAGCAGCAGCCACTGTATAAGTAGCTGAAGACATAGTGTACACAAGACTGCGGAGTCCAGCTAGCTGGTCGTTGAATCTGCAACATTTCTGGTTCTCTACTGATTCGTCTGTTTGTCCTGTATTCCGACGAATCAGGGGTTGCCATTGTCGTACACTAACATACCTCAACTTTTACTCAGCAGAATCTTGACGATAAAT
Source organism: Medauroidea extradentata (assembly GCA_003012365.1). Classification (NCBI taxonomy): domain Eukaryota; kingdom Metazoa; phylum Arthropoda; class Insecta; order Phasmatodea; family Phasmatidae; genus Medauroidea; species Medauroidea extradentata. The sequence continues at coordinate 14,798 of PNEQ01065039.1, forward strand.
CTGCAAGTTCAATCGTTCATCTTCATGACATGGTCGAGGCATTCCCGACAGTTATGTGGACTGTAGGTCGTTGAGAGTTCTGTAACGAACTTATTTTCCCAGATTTTTGCTTGTCGACACGTGTCTTCGCAGTGTCACCAGAGCATACCATAATCATATATGTCATGGGTCCGTGGCGGCCGAATGGTCAGGCCAGTCGTCTTCCATCGAGACGATCTGGGTTTAGATCCCCATCGGGGTCAGTCCTCCCGTTTCCCCCGCCCCTCTCATGCCGGCGCTTCTTCATCGTAGTGCCTCACTTCATGTCATTCTTCGAGGTAGGTCTTAGCAGGTTATCTACGAGCTCCTTGATAATATCTGCATTCGGTGTGCGATACTCTGGTCCTCGGGTATCCTCCTCATACGATATATATTTATATTACATGCCTCTGAACCTTTATCGTAGTTCACGGGTGTATTCCAGGGAGGTAGCCTTCATTCCATAGCTGACCTAAACAACATGCCAGTAAAGCCACAGAATAGATAAGTAGGTAGCAAACAGACGTGCCATGACGTGCTTTCAGACTTTCAATCCTACTTGTTTTCTCTATGGATTGCCATGGAGTAGGAATTCGTGGATGCTTGGTTACACGAACGTTTAGTAGACCCTATTTTATATCTGTCATGTAAGTATTGTCACATTTACAATATGTACGTACATATATACAACATTAATCGAATTATAAGCGGCTTTGAAACCAAGGTCTGAAATTCCGCATGGCTTTGTTTATATACCTGTAATTCCCCGAGAGCTGATACGATAACTGCCTCCTTATGTCGCTTCTGAGTTCTGGTAGAGTTTTTTGTTATCTGAATTATCACATTGTCGTGTTTACCATTTCTAAATATTCTGTTAATAAACAAACTAATACATTGTTACAAACATTACACGTGGGTTATATAAACCAATGACTCGAGTCCACGCGACTTTATCTTCGTGTACTCCCCGAGAACTGGTACAAAAAAACAACAATGGAAAAGTGCGACTAGGCGATAAAACGCTCTGTTTTTAAAAACACCACTCGATAGCGATTAAGGGATACAAGACCAATGCTGACGGCCTATCTCTATGTGTGACCAATTTGAACGGCGCCATATTGCAACCCATAACATGCGATGTCCTATACCAAAGATAGTTGTATATATGTAGGGCCTATATATATATATATATATATATATATATATATATATATATATATATATATATATATATATATATATATATAGGCTAAATTATCCCCACCCTCGCTAAAGTGCACAATTCCCTATCTTTGGCTGCAATATGTCAGTGTTCTATTCGGTCATGAAACACAAGGGCATCATAATAGTCTACAGTTCATTCGCCGAGATGTGAGAGCTGTAGTTTGTAAACAAGAGTGCGTGATACTAGTATAAGCAGTAAGGGGTGTACAAGCTACTAACCAGCCGCGCTGCTGCAGTGTGACGAGGGTTAAGGTGGTGACTGGTCGAGCGAGTGTTCGTATTGTTTTCTGATAATGTCGAACGTAAGTAAACTCATGCACGCCCATCTAGGGCTGTTATGTATTGTTTATTCTCTTATCGATCGTATATCGTGATACATACACTGTATGTTCGCTATAGTAATTATATCTACAACATGTGCAACATGAATGATATCAATTACATCTAAACTTCGCATAATGTCAATAAAATGGTCAGTGTATATGTATAGTTTTGTTAAAAGTATAATATAAATATCGTTAATGTGGAATGAATGTAATCAAAACATTATTTTACTGGTTCCATAATGCTGTCAGTTACGCAATACAGATGGTATGATAATAACGAGGGCTTTGATAATGTTAATTAACATCTACTGCTTAATACTATATTTTTCTACTGCGATGTGCAATATGGTTTCATTTTAATTCCCTGTATACCTTTATCGTTAAATAATCAATGCGTTATTTTATTCTATTTTGTTTGTCGTTTCACATGTTATCGTTTACGTTTATGACTACAATAGTTACAATATGTGTGTCAATATTAGTGTGGATTATTTTACAATTCTTCCATAGCACGTTGGTATGACATTGTCGTCTACCTGAGAAATAGGGTTTTATGCCCGGATTTCTGCATTGTGTATCGTGCTGGACGATATCGCTGTTCAAAGATGTTTCTGGGGGTTCCTCATACCTATCACATTCATAGGTTCCCACGATTTTATGTGTTCTTACTCGCCCAAATACCACTAATTCGTACATGGTATCCTTCGCTCAGTACCTGTCTGTCAGTACACGTGGCGAGCATTACGGACACCCCTGACTACAAGCTGCAATCACGTGAACACTGCGTGTTTTCATTCACAGACCTTACCTTCGATCACGTGCATGTGCATCGCGCTCTCTCACTTTAACGCGAATAGACAGTAGTTCTTTTATAAATATTTTGTATGGTAATACCCTCGTTGCTCATAGACAGCAGAAAGCTACACAAGGAGAAATGCAGCCACGGGGTCCTCGGAGTGAGTGTTGTTAGCTTCCTACAACAAAGAACTCGTCGTTGTAGGCTACTTCTGAGGACTGTCTGAGAACATGTCCGGTCTCTTACATACCGATGCTATTGAGTTGACCCACTGAAAGCGCCACTAGTAATGCAGTGCTGTTTCAACAACGCAGTTATACATAATCATACTACTAGTGCCCCGAGCGGCTGCGACACGAACTTCTTACTCGTAGTTACTTTTACGCAATATTAATTAAATTATATATTGTTTAAGAGGGTTTATTAACGTTCCCCGGTTTTATACACTTGTCAGGCTTAGCGAGGAGTGGCTTACGAACTAACTAAACCTAAGAAAACTACAGAAACATCCATGCCCGTACCGGGATTCAAACCCAGGACATCTCGCACCGTAGGCCGGCAACGCAATATTAAGGGCGTTCACGTGGCAATAAATTCAAAATTTTATATTTGCTTGGCCTAGTGTTAGTTTTATAGACATTATATTGTGACTACATTTTCCACTTGTAGACATTTTTTAGCTCTCATAGTTTTCCCATAGCGACATGTCAAAGTCAGATTTTTCTAGTTACAGGAACATAAGATGTAACAAAAACCATGTAACTTACTGGAATGAAATAATTTACACTGAAATTAGATATAATGGGTACTATGCTAAAAAATTTAAAAACACAGAATGTAATATCTTTGAACTTTTTTAAAAAATCGAAAATTACGAAAATTTACCTTATTTATGGCAATTTTTAAAAAAGATAAAATTAATTTGGTGTTTTTTTTAAATATTTTAGCATATTTTCCATTATATCTAATTTCAGCGTAAATTATTTCATTCGAGTAAGTCACTTGGTTTTTGTTAAACCTATGTTCCTGTAACTAGAAAATTCTGACTTTGACACGCCGCTATGGGGAAACTATCAGAGCTAAAAAATTTCTACAAGTAGAAAATGTAGTCATAAGTAACTTCTATAAAACTAACACTAGGCCAAACACATATAAAATTTTTAAATTTTTTGCCACGTGAACGCCCTTAAGGCAACAGAACTGTACCAGTGGCGCCAATCAGTCAAAGATGAGTAATTTTAAACTCAAAGTGTTCAGACCTGTTCTTCTATGACCGCGCTACTGAATATATAACTTACTTAAACTTCTCAGCTGTTCTATCTGACTGGGAGTATAGAGTTGTGGCTCAGGTTTCATGTTGGTCATTACTTAGTCAGCGACAGCAGTGTGGCTGTACTAACGCTGCATTCCTTCCCACAGCGCTAGTTATGTGGTTTATAAGTTTATGTTACATTACTAGGCTTTATGTCTCGACAATAGAGAAGTTTTTACAGGCGGTGATAAACTCAACACATTGACAGGAACTGGAAGAGGCACATGGTGTAACATAATCTTGCTCTCTCCACTTTTACTCTCTGTAATATCTCCAAATAAAAACTTTAACTTGGGCAGATATAGCTTACCAATTATTTTACTAGTGTATGAGCCCTGGGTTGTACGACTTGGTAAAATAAAATTAATTGAAACAATTATGATAAACTGAGAGAAAACAAGTGGTGTGAAAAGAACCAAATTTATTACATATAACCTT
>PNEQ01065040.1:0-18911 GCA_003012365.1 Medauroidea extradentata
AATTTTGTGTTTTGAAACATTTTTTTAAAATACTCAACATCGCGGAATATTAAATTTAAACTTATATATAAAACAAACCATCTTTATTCTCGTATGGTAAAAAAAATAAATTGTGTATCATTAATACTTTAGTTAATAAACGATTGCGAATTGTTATGTGTTTTTGAAGTTTTGAGGTAGGGTCCACAGAACCCTTAAGGCGCATTGCACAGAATGCGGCGACTTAGCCTGATGGCACTATCAAGGACTTACGGAACGCTTGCCTCAGTGGATGTCTGGAGCAACGTGACGCCTCGGGTGTGGCGTCGGTGGTGTCTTGACGCCATGTTGCCAATCTGCTGAGGCACAATTTTACGACCTCCCTCCCTCCACCGCACCGAACCAGCGCTCTGCGACACGCGAACTTGTCTTGGAGGCTCGGCGCGACATCATCAGGGGGAAGAGGGTAGTCTTAAAACTTTTCGCCGTCCTACCTCTCGCCCTGCGTGCTCTGCAAACTTCCTTCTACCTTGGAAGCCCTCGTCTGCGGAACCTCGGGCCGCCTTCCGGGGGTGGTGGTTGATGGTATGTTTTACTAGCGCCAAGAGTTCTTCTCCGAAACTAACTCTCATAACCCGTGTTTATGGGGTGGCGACGCGCTGTGCTGCTGGGGCCACATACCACGTCGCCGCCAACCCCCTCTCCACCCCCAGCATTTCTCCAACTTCTTGCCGATGTGTAATCTGTCCCCTCAGGGCTCGCATCACGTACCGTGGCATGTGGGCATGGGCGTATGTAACGTAGTTCAAGCATTCCCTGCTTGTCATCCACCGTCACCGTCTCGCCACAGTTACCGCCCGTCGCTGGTAAACATACCCGAATCTTTCCACGATCACGTCGAAGCCCAAGATAACGTTCTGTCTTCGCTCGTGTTGATGTCGCGAGAGTTCTGTTCGTTGTTGACATCACTGGGTTGTGGGTTGACAAGAATTAAAAAATAAAACCGAAAATAAAGAGATAATTAACTTCTTGATTTTTTTGTCTCCTTTACGCGCTCAATCTGGTTTTTTTTTAGTCACGTGTGGGACGCGTGGTGTATTTCGTTACTGGTGGATATTACCTCGACACGCATTGATTCCATAGCCGTTAGTCCTATATATTCCCAGGAAAAGTATATAGATTTTCATCACAATTCTTCATTCAATGGACTCCTTCTGGTCCCCGGAGCAACTACGGCGAATGTTCGTTGTCGATGCGTAGGGTTTGTTGATGGGTGGGAAAGCTGGCAAAGGTTTACTCAGTACCATTTTACGGACTGGGTTCCAAAATTTCAGAGTAAAGACGTGTAATTTACACCATTGAGGCTCGTCCCTTGCGGCCAGCAAATTGGAAGTAAATACCATGCTTATGAAGTCATATGTACAGTTACGAAGTGAGATTGCAGCGGATGGTCTCTACGAACAACTTTTAAAACAGTTCCGTCGTTCGCGGTCTGATGGGAAAATCTCGTTACGAATTGTGTGCAAGCAGCTGGATAAATTGATCTGATCGTAATTCTGTATTTGGGGGAGGGGGGTGGTTTTAAAAAAACGTAAACACTCCTTTGCGCGCGCCATTGAAAATAGGGCTGGCATTCGTGAAGGGATAAAGTAACCGTGGTGGGGCGACCTCGCAGCTTGTGATGCAGCGGGGTTTTGTGGCCGTGGGACGGGTTGACACGCTGTCGCCGGGTGGCAAGAATGTGATTAATACGAGGGGCCCGCATGGGACCCGCATACTTCCCTCGGCTGCCGACAAGCCAGCTATCTTTTGTCAGCGTCACAGCACAAGGGAGGGCTGCCCTCCTCCCTCGCGCCCTCTGTGTGAAGCCACAGCCCCCTCTCCTCAGCTCCTCCAACCACGAAATCTTCCCGCAGTAACAGGATAACCTCTGCCCTCGCCGGCTATTGACGTGTTTCCTGAAGAGTCGTGGGAGAGCCTCAGACAGGCAATTTTATATCTCCGACTAACCTTTGCTACTCCTACGCTCTCTTGAGCACACTAACTTGATGTGCCATCTTCACCAAGCTAGAGTTGTTTTCTTTACACATGTCTACGTAATTAGATAGTCAAAATGATCGTTATTCTGCCCTTGTGCTTCGCAAATTGTGGAGTGGAGAGCTGTTCGTTAACTCTGGATTGTAGATAAATCAGCGCTAAAAGCATCTGTGTAGCTTTATCGAAACCAATTTAAAAAAATATCCCAAACATTAGCTTCTGCCAACTTTCTGAGTAATTTTTTTTCTCGAGCACGCATTTCTGAATAACAATATCTGACGCCGGAATCTCTCGTACATTTAATTGCACGCGTAATTTCACACTTTTAACAGTTGCATCGTTCTGGGTAAGTGTTTGCTCATAAAGTTGGTAAAAATCATTATCTAAGATTGTTTTGTAGTTTTTCCATATTGATTTTCATAAATGTGCAGACTAGTATATGTGTTCTTTGCGCTCGTTTATCTACCGCTACGGCAGTGAGGGTTGTATGATGTACGAAGCAGCGACAAATTGCAGCCTTGCCAGGAAATTACCCCGGATCGCCTTGGTAGGGTGAATTGTTTGACCACTACACCACAGCGTCTACTCTCTTGTAGTATGGAAGGAACTTAATTACCCATAACAACAAGTATCTTGCGAAAATATGAGGTTAGTATGCGTGTACTTGCAAATGTGGTGTGCGTTTTATATGCACGCGATGCACCGGGTTTTGCTCATCAGTGAACATTTAGAATTAAACTTTGATTTCAAATTTTCAAATGCAGAAAAATTCCTGCATAGTATTCGCCCGTACTGTGCTTGGTATAGACCTACTCTGTTTATCATAAATTTCAGTTAGTTGCCACATTTTTTTAAGGCACTTACTGTTGGTATGTTGCACATATTTGTCGCAATGCAAGACGACATTTTTGGTACGTCTATGAACCTGGGATGTCAGTTATGTCTTGTGTATAATCATATTTTGTCTTGCATTGTGGCAGACATTACACCACGTACACGGTAACTGTCCTCAGAAGTGTCAACCATTAAGGTGACCGCCTAACCAGGCCGCCGAAGAGCTTAGTTCGGTAGAAAATTATTTGAAAACTGCCTAACATGCGTGTCTGCTTAGGAATAGCATTCAAAGAACGTTACGCAAGTGTATAAAAGTTTATTTTTACGCTTCCGGAAGTGTGGCGTTTTTGTAGTTATTTTTAGTAATTAAAATCTAGGTGCATGTTTTTTTAAAAAGTTTATGCGTGTTCGATTACCTTTACCGCAAGTTGTCTAGAGTCACCCCTGAATGTCTCCTATAGGTAAGTTGTTCTGCACGCAATTTCATTGATTTGCGCCTAGAGGCTAGGGTGAGGCGTGATGCACGCACTGTATCGTCCATAGTTCTACTACGCATTTCTAGGATAGGCAGTGTTTGTGTGTGTGTGAGGCAGGAGCGGTAAGGTTGCCGTGACGTATGTAATATATCGCTTCTCCGCGCAAGCCCCTCAGCTGGCGTGCAGTACTTTACAATTATCCTTTTTCCTATGACACTTTAAGCGGTGACCACATTATTTTATTGTGGACAGCGTAGTTCAATGTCTAACATTTGTTTCTATAGTTGTGTTTTTCGAATCTGGTCGTAATTTTTACAGATACGGTAGTCTGAAAACCCCATTTTTGGTCATTTTGAGGAGCCCGAAAATGATGTTTTAAATTAACGTGCTGAATTTTTGAAACTATAGCGGCATATTTTGAAGTGTGTGTTATCTTCGTAGACTGCGTTCACTTAGGTGACCATCTTAACCGAAGAGTCTTGAGAATAGGTAGTATATCATGTATAGTGTAGACCCTACAGATTCTGTTTTACTGTGAGCGTGTAACTAGTTAATGATTAAGGGAAATAAAATGAAAGTTAGTTCCACGTGTTGTGCCAACCCTTGAACTGCGTGAACGCTGTGAATGCAAGAGGACACTTAACTTGTTCGCGTTGTCTTTTGTGTGTTTTTTTCTGCAGACAGATGGCGAAAAGTAGGGCGTTTTTGGTGTCGCCTCCGCGCTTCACGCTCCAACAGTCAATTTCTCTCACTGTTTCGTTACATGAGCGCTGGTTCGCTGGTCGTGTCGCCGGAACCCGAGCACTTAACCACACTTTCCATTCCTCGTGTGCTTGTGTGTGTGTGTGTGTGTGTGTTTCTTCATCTGGGTGACGAATTTCTGCCACTGGATGCTAGTTGTTAGGTTTCTTGGGAGTCAACATCCCAACAGCGAAAATGATAACTTGTGCTTGGTTATTAATCCGGTTACATCCGGCTGCTCTGGCGGTTATCTTGTACAAGTTTTCGTTCGGTCAGTTCGTTGTAGATGGTAGTTTAATTCTTCATGAACTTTCTATTAATTTTAAGATGTTTATATGAGTTTTTTTTTTTCGTGTTACCTTGATGTCATTGCTAGCACCTACGTAGTATAAATACAATCTTTTTAAAAATATATGAAAACATTTATCTGAAATAAGTAGTTATTCCTTAGTAACATCTTAAAATCATCACGTTTAGGATTTATCTTCATCGTATTTTGTTATCAGAATGATTGCTCTAAATTGAAGCGGAGGATTCAGATCGGTACAGGGGCCATAATATTAATACTAATTGCCACGTTTAAAATGTCATAAATTGGGATCAACCTTTAACATACAATTTTATTTTATATATGTACTATTAACCTATTAAAACTGCCTTCTTCCGTCAGACAATTTTCAAAATAACCTTTTCAATTAAGGTATTAAAAAAATAGCACAACTTCTGTCCTAGCTATGAAAATGATTATTTTCAACTGCACAATCGTCAAAATTTATGTGTACAAAGAAATAAATTCTTGTAATTATAGTGAGTTATTTATAAACTATCATTATTTTGCATTTATATTAGATAGCTGATCGATATTTCATTTTAAAAAATATTAATTCTTTAAGGTAATTAAAAATCCACACTTAATTGACCTTGTGTCATTTCACCCCAACGCAATTTATTTTATCAAGGAAAACCGGTACATTAACTTTGCGGTGGAAAAGAAGCCCAATTGTTAAATACATTATCCTCTAAAATATTATACATATTTATATTGTGTGTCGGCAACCTGTAAACATATTTTTGTCTTTACGTATCGTATAGGTTAAGTATTCCGGAATAAATACAAACGTTTAACTAACTGACAAATATGAAATGTCTGTCTATTTAAAGTTACTGTAAACCTGAGTGATTGAAAACGGTGGGGTGAATAGAAACATAATTTTAAAGATAAACTTTCGGTGTTAATTTTGTTTTAAATATTCGGTTTTTAAGTAGGTAAGTTAAAATAGTTTACAAACAATATATTTATAGTAATTATAATTTTTAAAGCAAAAGGTTGCAGCTAGGAATTTATTTCTAATTCCGTTTCTATTCACCCCAGTGTTTATTATCACCTCCGTTTTACGGTACCGTACCTTGTTCTGCTCAAACACGCCGCAAACATTCAGCACACGCTTCTTCTAACGTCTGGCCTAGCGTGTCTTTATAAGTAAAAGTGTTCATGTTATAGCGAATAGGGACGGGCGTACTTTCCTTTGCCATGGCCACCAGAAAATGGCGTTCTTTTCCCCAGCGTGTTGGAGTGTATTGGACTGGGAATTGCTGGTTAGGAGTCGTGGCGCGGAATCTCCCGGGAACCGGAGTCTGTTTGCCGTCGCACTCGATGGCCTACGTCGATGCAAGACCGCGGGCTGATTTTCTCTGGGACCTCCCCTGAGCGTGTCGCGAGCACGACCACTAGCTACTTGGCGATGCGATCAGTGGCAAGGCTGTTGGCGTTTCTTGCCGAGCCTGCACGAGAGGGTTAGATTGGAGGATTAGGAGTTTGGTGCAGGAAGGAGGGGCAGGAAATATCACAGGTCTGGAAGTTTTGAATCGTGATAGTCGCCTCTACGGTGTATAAAGCTGCATTCCGTGCAACCTGTGCGAATGAGATATTACATTTTGTACAGAATGTTACAAAATTGCATGTCAATCAGTGGCGTAACTTTTTGGATGGTTGGAGGGGAGGGATTATGTACATTATCTCCCTGGTCATTGTTGGGCAGGCCGCCGACGATGATGATAAATGGGCGCCCGAATATTGATGAACTTATTTTAACAGGTGTGATACCATTAGTTTCGTGAAATTCCGCTGACACAATAACTTATTTCAAAACTGACCGACCATTGACATAATTACTTGTGAAGAGTAATGAATTTGTTGGTGTAAAATAGGCCTGCTGGGCAAGTATTTTTGTTATAGCCCCCTTCATTTTTTTCTTCGCTCCGCTTCTAGATTATTTCTTTATGGTTTTTATGAAATATGTGACTTATGTTTTCGTTAAACCAAATATTATATTGTAAATAACTTCAAATTCCTTAGTTGGGACAAATGGAGAAATCGCGTCTAATTGCTTTCCCCTCCCTAAATTGAAGCGCTTGTTTCGTTACTGATATCAATATGCATTATGCATAATGTATTGTGAACTTATGCGCATATGTTATTTTTGTTTCTCCCAGACTGTGTGTAGTGTTCCTCCAAAATATTAACATGAAATTTAGCGACATCCTGTATTCGGGATGAAGAGCGCTTGGAACTAATATTGCAATGTTGTTTCCCCAATACTATAGTGACATACACCAGTTGAGCGTCTAGCGCCTTAGAGATGGGGTAAGTGGTAAGCCGAGACTAGGCCTTACAAGGTGTGAGCTACCAGGTCCCTATCTCGCTCGTTCTTGTCTAGTTGCACGCAAATTAGATCTCCAACATTGTCACGGTGACATTTGGTTCATTAACCACTGTAGAGTCATAATTCAGGCTAAATAGCTGCGTAAAGAGAAGGATTTCGCATATACGTTTTACGCGGAAGTGCTAAACGGTTTCCCAATATATATTTATTGGAAAAACACGCTTTTCAAACCACATTTGTTTTTTTAAATTACAGCGTACATTATTTAAACCAAAATAAATATTAAAAACAGCTTTTTCAGACTGCTGTAGCTGGAAAGATACGTACTTTATTCGTAAAGTATAAGTCAAACTCGTTCCTCTTTGCTTTACGACATGCTCTGCACTGGAAAAAAAAATTACACGGCCACTGTTTAAAATTTATATAAAGGGAAGAACACTACGAAAATACTGTGTTACAATTATTGTTCCGCGTTTAAAGTTGGTAGTCTATTTGTACGCCTGTACCAGTGTCGCCCATATCACATTTTTTTATTATCTGCATAGGTTAGAAAAAGCATGACATTCTCAAAGCCTGACAGTTAAAGCATAGTAGGCTACTTATGCGATAAGTACTTTATCAATGTATTTTTTTATTTGTTTTGGAAGTTCATACGCGGCATGTGAACACTGTCTTCCTGTACTTTTAGTTGCTTTAGGCGAATTTGTCGTTTCATGACTAATCGAAACATCGAAAGAAATGTTTATAAAACTGTGAAACCCGCATTTTACTATTTCTACTATATTAAAATATATTTTGAACGATAATTTACCACCCCAGTTTTTTCCATTTACCCTCCCCTTCTTTGGGTGTTAAATAATTTTCTTATATTGTTAATTTTTCGAGCCATAACATTTAAATTGCGTATCAAAATTTTCTCTTCGACAAGCCATTAGATATATTCTTCATAAATTGCTTGACATAAACAATAATGGAAACTTTCATTAATTTGTTATGTAAGATCGTTACAAGGAAATTACAGGTTAACTTTCAAGAGTGATTACAAGTCCAACATAAGATGAACTTGTAAAACTATTCTGATCTCCAAAATTCATTACAAATATCTTCTACCCCTCAGCATTGCCACATTTCCCAAAAATATTTTAAAACATGATAAAATTAAGCATCTAGCTCTTTCCCATACACCTCTTGAACAATCCAGTGGCGTGTAGTATTTAATATTACTGTTTTCGTTTACTTCTGTCGGAAACAAACACCATCCGACGTAATAACCGATTCCCCAACTTTTTACCAAAACAAATCGTTATTAATGGCCCCAAGTTTGTTGGCCGCATTCCTCCGCAAGAGGTTTTTTTTAATGTTTAGTATTTCAGTTGGCATATTTCTTCGTCGCTCTTCCATCTCCTTTTACCAAATGCAGTCATTAAAGTTCCATCAGAATTGCATTATCCGCACAGTAGATTTTTCTCGCTCCTGTTTGGTGCGGTTTCGTCCGAATCACGGCTGACACTTCTCTGTGCATAACACAGGACTGTAAAGGATTTTCGCTTCAAACTTATTTAAAATGTCATCAGAGAACAGTGCGCACACAAATCCCACCTTACGAGCAAATAACAGCAGTCATTATTTTTTACGTGCAAATAGAAAGTGAGAAATATCAGCCACGCCGCGATGTTTCTGTAAGTGATAAATGGTTTCTCGTACAAAGTTCTGTAGTATTTTTTTTCCACAGACGGTTGTAAATTACTCTAAAAGTTTCCCGTGGAATTTCTCCTGTAATACTAAAACGAGATTTTCGAAGTTAAAAATATTGCCTTTGCACACCTTTTATAAAATCTCTATCGAATTTTAATATTTCAAGTGGATGTAAAGTCTTAAGTCACGCAATAATTCTGTGCTATGAAACTGTTTTGCCTATGTTGTGCAAGCGAAGCGAGATTATTGGATGTTTCTACATTTTACCCCATGCACAGTATTATTAGCAGCAGGGTCGCCGCGCCAAGTAAACCGTCCGATTTTCTGTTGAATAGTTAACAGTTACGTTGAGACACTGTATATAGATAATGTTCTTCCTAAGTAATTTCAATTAGTATAGTAGACAGTACAACGTTAACAACTTTTTTATGTGCACTGTTTTGACATAGACTGGAATAAGATTATTTTTCTTCTTTCAGTTTTGCCCCTCCCCCCTTCCTTATCAAGCCACCGTATACCCTATTTTTTTCCCCGAAGGGTCTACATAGTTGTCGATGGTGCGGTACTTCGTGGCCTGTATTTTAAAATGCACGACAGGGAAGAAGACAAATTGAAGTTCAAACGTGTAGCATGCATGCATGAGTGAATGCTCTGTACAAGAGTATATAAACCCCTTGTTTTCCTGTCTGCAGGTGCTCCTCGGACTGTGCATGTGCTTGAAGACGGAAACAGATTGCAGTCTCCGAAACGTTACATTTTGTTCTGTCGCAAGGATACCACTGTGTTTGTTTGTTTTTCCGTTGTCTTGCTGTCCACAGTTACTGTGTTTGTTTTCGTTCGCTTTCCTCGAGGTGTCTGAGATTCTGCTGTGTCGTCTACGTCAAGTTTTTTGTCGTTCGTTTTGTTTTATCTGTTTGTTGTTGTAATTATTTTTGTCTATTTTGTACTTACTGACGGAATTCCTTTTGTGTAATAATCCGAGTTTATTTAGTTTTTCCTTGGTTTGTTTTTTGGTGTGTGGGTGCTCGTTTGTGTTATTTTCTTGTAGATCACTGACTGAATTTCTTCTGGAATTGTATATGTTCACATTTGTTTGCCAGTTGCAAACAGTTCTTTTGTTTGTTTACTTGTCTGGTTGTTTGTGTGTATTCTCTGGTTTTCTGTGGCACACCATTTGCTGCAATGGCGTATGTCTAAAATACTTCTTTAGTTTGTTGTAGACTTTAAGCCGCCAAATATCTATTCTTTCTTTGTGGATTATCTTTACGGAATGCAAATAATGTCGTGACTAAGCCAAATAAGATGCAAACATATAACCATATTATATAGTCACTCGGCTGCCACATTAAACCCGCAGCTTAAAATGCGCAGATACGTATAGAACATACAACGTTGCTGTATTGTGGAATTGATAGTAATTACGTTGTATCATAAAATTATATATATTTCTTTCGAACACCATGGAATATCATGACTGCCAAGTTGATGTTATTGTTGGTTTTCTTTAAGAGACTGTGGTGCATAAATTATAGTTGAACACGTTCATAGAAGATATGTTCCTAACAGTCCGCATAGGAAAACTCAAATTGGACAATCCAAAGAAACAGTTTTTTCGTAAGTTTTTTGTAAGTTTTGTATCATACTTTGTGTATTCTATGTATTGCTTGGTGGAGTTTCAGTTTGTGTTGTATTATACAAATAGTGAGAGGAGAGTGGGGAATATGGACTCGCACAGCCGTCGGAAGATAAAGAGATTTCTCTCTTCGCGACTTCTCGCCCCAGTCGTTTAGTTGGTGCAGGCTCGAGATGGGATTGGAGGCGTGTATTCAGGGCCTGCTGTATTCAGGCCACGTATACTGTTAACCCTCAGTGCGGCCTCTCCCCAACACTTTCATCTGGAGGGATGTTTATTTTCATAGCGGTCACTCTATTTTGCCGCACGCCGGCGCCTTGCTACCTTCCCACCTTCCGTCCCGATACGACTTCGTGCTGAATCGACGCCGCTGGCGATACAGATTCTTGAGCACACAACATTCCTTCCCTCTAGTTCCCGTGAGGCTGCTCAAAGTGGTATCATTCCCCTCCTCACCCAGCTGGTTTATGAGAATTGTATTATAAACAAACTCAGTTGGACAGGTTTCGTATACAATTTAAACACAGTTATTAACATAAATATTGTGCAATACAAATTTATAAAATTTAGTCGGTCGCAATGACATTTACTGGTCAAAGTATTAAAAGTTATTTACAACTTCATGATGAAGAGGTTGGTCTGGAATAGGACAATTTGTTTACCTTTATTTAGCGTTTGATATACAGCTACATTTTTTTAAAATTGTTATCATGAAAAAGTATGTGAAAACTCCTTAATGAATTTTAATGAAGATTCGTTATCGTATTTCTCTCCCAGTTCCTGCCATGAGTCAACTCATTTAATAACCTCGCCGTTGACGAGACGTGAAAGCAGTGTAAGAGACAGATATACATGATGATAAGATAGCACTACTTTTGAAGTTGTCTTTCAGAACATGTGAAGATTTAAGTGCTCATAATTATTGTCCTCTCAAGATCGCACCTTGAGACAAAATCCTTTTTCTGCATTGAGGAGAGGAAAATATTACTACAGGAATAAAAATTTTTTTTTGGGGGGGGGGGGGGAGGGAAATGAGTGTTTTTAGTGTTTTTTTTTTTTTCGATTACAACTTTTCAGTTGGTAATGTAGGTAGTACAAGGAAGGGATCGAAATATAGCGTTGAAAATATTATATTTGTTACGTACGTATTATGTAAGCAATCTTCTAAAGCAACCGGCAGTTTTGTTTTGATTCTAGCAATGTCAGATATCAGCGAAAAATATTCATTTTGGGTTCTATCTTGTTCTCATTGGGCAGGTTTTTTTTTTCCCCACTCCATTCCTGGTTCAACTCTGCAAAGTGTGTAATGAATAATCGGCAATGTATCTTAATAGAAACGTTACATTTTACTATTAGTTACGTATTAGTGGATTAAATTGGAACTAGGAGTGATTTAGTCTAAATCACATTGTGAGAAATTATTATTACCTTAAATTTTGAATTAGTTTAATTATTTCGTAATTACGCTTTAATACTTCGTATACAATGTGCGTAATGTGACTAATTAAATCTATATTAAATTATTTGCAAATAAATCTTGCTGAACTCGAAGTCAGGAAGAAATTAAGAAAAATGCAGCATAATTAGTGACACTGGCTTTTTAACTCGTCTTGCTTCCATTTTCCCGAACTGTGGTTTTGAGTGGTGTTACGTTATAAATGTTCCAGCAAGGAGTGCTTTGAAGTCTGAGACAATACCTCCTCCTCTCGATCTTTACTTTAGCCCACGTGCAAGACATCACTTGGGTCTTGTTCGTGTCCCAAGTGTGCACTGTGACGTCTACCCCGGCCGACAGGAACAGTAATGTCGCAGCCCAGACATTGGCTGGGCGTCTCACCCTGGCAACACCAAGTCTTCTTTTCTCTTCCCGTGGCGAGTCCTTGACGTGGGCTGGCAAACATTGTGCGTACGTGACGGAACTGTCACCCGCAGGCTTACTGTTCCTCCAACACTGAGCACTTCTCGGGCCGTCCTTCTTCTCCGGGGCAGGGTGGGGTACAAGAGGGAAGAGGGGGAGCTTTCAACCCGACCCACTGTGCTGGCAGTATCGACAATGTGACGCTCTCCAGCGTTCGTGGCCGAAAAGTATACACCAGCTTCGACACGCCAAACGTAATTGGCAAAACAAAACACTGTACAAGCAGGAAACGTCGAACTAACACACTACTTTTTTTTTTGCTAGGAAGCTGCCTGTCGTTTCAAGGAGACATTCCTGCATATTTTTTGCAGAGTGTGTTTTGTTGGTGTAATAAGATCGTAAGTTTTTTAGGACAAGATGAAAAAAAAATTACAAATTTTCGTTAACAGGTTCAACCATTTTGCAGTTACATAACTTACTGTGAACAAAATACATGTTAAATATTACATAGTATAAGTTTTTATACATTTCTTTATATTGCTATTATGAATGCACCGAAGAAATATATTGTTAGTAGTATTCAGATAGCTAAATATTTTAAAGGACTCTACAAAACCATTTTGTTGTCACCACTAAAATATTGTGGTCATCAAAGAATTATTTTGGGTTTACTACAAAATAATTTGGCGGTTTCAACATTAACCGAATTTTTCTTTTCTTACCATAAGCGTGGGGGACTTTAAACATGTTGAGTGAATTGGGGAAATGTTTCGCATACATGGTAGCCCTGAATAAATAAATTTACTTGCCATAAATTCCAAGTAATAAATATCCAGATGAAATGTCAAAATTACGTTAATATTTACTCACATGTTGCAAACATGGGTAATAATAGTAGTATAAAAGTGTCCTAAAGCCACCCATCGTGTCTGAGGTCATCCCCGCCAACGAGAATATTGCGCATGTGTGATTATTATATTCATAAAAATTTTAGTGTGACATGCATTTGTAGTCAGTCATTTTCACGTGATTGTTATTGTCAGGAATTCGAAATAAGCAGAATACTGAATAGTTGCCCAATTGGCGGTGACGGGACGTAAAGCTGTGAGTTCCCGGAGCGTGTGCTTGTGAAAGGGAGTTTGGGGGAGAGGGTTGGAGTTGGGGAGCTTTGCGCTTGTTCCCTCACACCCGCCCACAATGCGGCTCACCCCGTTACCTTCCCCCATAAACCTAGCGGGGGCACGGGAGCCCTGAAGGAAATGATTACAAACGTCTCCACCCCCCGTCCCTCGCTTCCATCGTGTCTGCCCCGCTGAGGACCGCAGAGCAAACACGAACGCATCCACCCCAACCCTCGTCGGCCTTTTCCAAGCCCCATCCATGCCCCATCCATGCCTTGTAATCTGCCGCCTCCACCGCAGGGCTGGCGACAACCCCGGCCCTTCCGCTAACTCCCCCACCCCCTCCCCCCGTCACCTACCCTCCCTCAAAGCAAAATTACCTACTCTCCGCCCCGCGAAGCGCCTTCTTTGTGCATAGCCCCCGTCGATGTAATTTCGGGGGGAAATTGGAGGTACCCTTGTCCCTTCAATGAATGTGGAATTACACTTATCTGTTCGCCCTTTCTGAAAAGGGATGTAGAATCTTCTTGACGAGCTTGTAGAGAATCCCCTCTCCCTCCACCTGTATTTTTTTTTTTTTAGCAAAGGAGAGGGAGGGCTTTGAAAGGTGTCCCATATCGCCAGGAGGTATCCTGTGGTTTTATGGGAGCCAACCAGAAATATTGACAAAAGATCATGAAGGAGAAGATTGTTGAGGAAGGGCGGAGGGCAAATTTTCGACGCGGGCGGATGTGGGCTGATGCAATGCCTTCACAGGGCTACTATCGACTCGGCGATCAAGTTACCTATCCCTCCTCAGATTCGCATCTCGCAGGAGAATGGAGACGATTGACGGACGGAGCTGCGAGATATCGAGATAACTCGAGTATAGTCGCAACGGTCGTCGTATCTCCTGCCCCCTCTTCTGTGCCGGCAGGGATTGTGTAGTAATAAGGGGGAGCGAACGAAACGGAGCAGATGTCCCAGTGTTCATTCGTAGGAACAGCATTCTCGAGGCCCGTATGTCGTCCCTTTCTCCGAGTAATTGACGCTGTCCGCGTTGCGTCCGTCAAAACTCTCATTGTGATTTGTCCTTCCTTGTTGAAGCACAGGCGTATTTTTGAACTGAATAGACTTTTGCTTTTTCCACTGGACTCCATCTTTTTTTCCTCCTTTAGCAAGAACAAATTTCGTAAATTCAAGCTTCATCTAGTACTGTCGGCGTATTATTATGGACCTGCATATTTCACATTATTATGATGTGTGCTGTTAGCAGAAATTTTTTGTTAGGAGCGCGTAGAATAGGGGTCTCAACAGGCCCCTATTTACCCTAATACTTCCTTTTTTTGAGCTTGGTCCCTAAAAGTCTTTTTTTTTTCCCCACACCAAAGGTTCCTAAAATTTTTTTTAAATTCTGAGTTTAATTATGTCGCGTAGTTATATCGCCACATTCTATAACATTTTATCTGATTTCAAAATCAAAACTGCCTGAGACATAGAAATGTGTGTTC
This sequence comes from Medauroidea extradentata, assembly GCA_003012365.1. Lineage (NCBI taxonomy): Eukaryota > Metazoa > Arthropoda > Insecta > Phasmatodea > Phasmatidae > Medauroidea > Medauroidea extradentata. Next base: position 14,528 of record PNEQ01065040.1, read on the forward strand.
GTTATTGTCATCGTACGACATAATGCTTTTACGTCTACCACAAAGTTACTACTTTCTTGTCTTTCGATGTTTTGGCAGTTGTTGCAGATGCCATGTTCGGTTAGTCTATTGACCAACTTATGATGGAGATGGCAGTTTTTTTTACTCTCAGACCTTCATGTAGTAATGTAATCCGTTTCCAAAATATTTTATTTGTTTTCTTTCCCAGTGCTCAGCGTAGTTTAAGATGGCGTGGTACATAAATCAACGCTAAAAGAATTCGTCTGTAACAGTAGGTTTCTTGAAGCCAATTTGCGTAAATTAAACAATAGCAATCCTAGACAATGGTTTTAGCCAACGTTTTAAACGAAATTGTTTCCAGTGTTACGAACTGCTGAGGCACAGGCTCTGACGCCGGAACCTCGTGCATTTAATTGCGGCGCAAGAGATCACGCGTAACGAATTAGTAATTTTGGATCAATAATTACTCATAAAGTTGGCAAATACCATTATCAAGGATTGTCCTTGAGTATTTTATCCGTGTTGGCTTCGAAAAAAGCGTAGAAATCAATTAATGTTTTCAGCGTTTATTTATCTACACGCATTCGTTTAAGTGCATACTGGAAATCAGTAGCTACAACATGTTTCACAGAATGTTGAAGTCTGCTCATCTGGCCTGGTCAAGAATTTTTCATACTTTTTTGTCCCTATTTCTGACTTGGGATCCATTAATTTGGTACCTATTTTAAACGTTTGTGGTCCCTAATATTTTTACTTGAATTAGTTGAGACCCCAGCTGAAGAATTTTGACGAATTATATAAGGTCAGCTGTAAAATTACCACTTTCTTGTAATACGAGCACACAGATCGAAGACACGTAGCCAATAAAGCCACGGCATGGCGTGTGTTCCTATGAGTATAGACAAGTGAATTCTAGCTCCAAATAACGCTAAATTTGCACGTTTTTACGTATCATAGTTAGAGATGGTGAAATTTCGCGAATTCAATTACCTGCATGTTAGAATCAAATCCCAACCATTTGTTCACTAGCTGCTACTCATTGGAACAGCAGACAATGGACGAATATACTAGGTTTGAGTATGCGTAGTTTTATTCTGGTATGTAGGTCACGTTCCTAGAAGGTATTTTATATTAATCGTGCTAGAAACCAAATATCACGCAGGCCTACTAAACTAAACATAGCTTACGTAAAATAAACTTAGCTAGACGTTTGCTGGTTTTCAAATGGGAATCTAAAACAATGCCTCTTCTATAAAATACTTTTTTTTTGGCCAGAGTTAAGAGTTTTTGGTGAACCATTTGTGATGCTAAATTTCAGTAGGTATCGTGGGTTCCAGTGAAATGACGCTAGCTATACAACGTTCGCATATTTTGTAATGTTTTATTTTGTGTGCTGTCTGTAACGTTTTAAAAATTAACTAAGTTTAAGTACACCTCATTAATATGGATATATGTACCACACCCACCACACTCACTTAAATAATGCATATGGTCAGATTTAGTTCGCGCAGTGAATATAGGAGTGTATTTTTAAAAACACCCTACTTGTCTTTTTAATTCAGATAATTAAAATTGGACGGCTTTATGCATTAATGAGACTAAGCTCCAATTGTTAGTTCAGTATAAAATATTTTTCTACATTGGAACGGGTAAAGTATTTTACCCGTATGTCCTGTATTTTATATATTGGGTTTATAATATATTTTTGTTAAGATAGTTTCAAATTCGAAAAACTTACAGCATGCTTTGCAGATAACTTAAAATTGGCGCATATTTGATGTATGCATGACGCCTTCCGAACAACCTTAAAAGTGTATAGTGTGTGTCGTACTTGAAAGTTACCGTCAGAAGCTACAATAAGTATCTTATATCGTTGTCGTGAACCACTTATATATATGTACATAAAGGTAGTATAGGTTATTAAAGTTTTTTTTCGGTAAAGTGAGCCCATTTTAAGGCGCTGTTTGTGTTCTGTCACCCGGCTATTAGTATACGTTGCCGTGTGACTAATAAACATCTTGGGATATTCTTACCACTTCAATATGTTAACGTACTAATAATTGTCTTAACTTACAATGCAAAGTTGGCAAATATGAGATGTGACACCAATCACCGTAATTCGTAAATTTTTCGCTAAAGTTTACAATAATCCGAAGATTTTTGCAATTCGGCAAAGAAAAATGCTGTTCGTGATTTCACATTTTGTCAACTATGTCGCCAGAGAGAAGTATTCATTTTATTAATTTCTGCTGCAGGTATAAAAGTTACTGAAATTTCGTGTCGCCAATAACTTGCCACAAACGAGTCTCTTTGGAAAAGTATTTTCTCAACGTGCTAGCATAATTGTTTTGTAGAAATGTAATTTTTCTGTATTAACGTCAAAACAATCTGCATATTTCATATATTGTTTGTCTGTTGACAGTTCTTCGGTTTTATCAGTGTCTACTACTGGGAGATATTATAACGCGTCGTAAACCTCCTCTCGAGATAAAATTCCGAGCGATCACGTTCCTAGGAAGGCGTTTGCGTGGTCTCGCATTACGTGGCTTTGTTTGTAGAAGTTGGTGAGTAAAAAAGTGAGCCGAAATACTTTTCCACGTAATTTACGAGCGGAACTGCACAACCAAATTCCCGCTTGAAATATCGTCTACGAGCTCTCCCCTCCCCCTTCTCTGGATGGGGATCGCGGGGAACCGGGGGCACGCGACCTCGCCCCGGCCGCCATTTGTTGATTAATAATCCGGCGCATTGTTTGTAGGGTCACGTGTCCCATTCTGGATGGCGGCTGGCGGTAGAATCGCGCCGCTGGATAATGACGCTGATCCGAGTGTTGTCCGCATTAACGCCTTTGTACGCGCGACCCTCGGCTGACTGTTAGCTGCGCCGATAAAACTGTGCCCGGTGCTGTGCGGTCTCCCCTCTTTATCTTTTGTGAGTGGCAACACTTCTTGCTGCAAACCGTGTATAATCGTGGACCACTCCACATACATTTGTATTGGATAACTTGTCTTTGCTCTGTTGATCCCCCCTTACCCTAGCTGTTGATAATCCGTGCCCGCGGGAACAAAGACTGTATGAACGCGATGTAATTTTCTGTGTTTGTGGGGCGGGAACAGGGGAGTGATAAGAGCAAGCTGCCACTTAAAGGGCCGCCCTACCTGCGCTTCAAATGCGCTGCAGCGAGTTACGGCTATTTTTTTTATGAAACTATTTAACTAAATTTATATTTGTATATCTACGTAAAGAACACACATTTCAAACGTTAATTATAAGTTAAATTTTTAGATTTCAGGCCCCTCAAAATGGACAAAAGGGGTTTTCCAGACTGCTGTATATGGAGAAATAACCTGATTCTAAAAACACAACTATAGATACAAGCGTTAGACTTTGAACTATGCTGCCCACAAATAAAATAATGTGGTCATCGCTTAAGGACGTTGGACCCGTAACAATTCAAAATTTTATATTTGCGCCAAACACTGTTCAACTTTTACACATTAGATAACATGTCATTTCCCCGAATAAAAAAAAATTAGGGCCCATAGTTTTAGCATAATCACGCATCAAAGTCACAAAATGGCAGTTGCGGTGTAGCCAAAATAATAAAAAATAATTAACTTGCAGAAACAAGATAATTCATATCGATACTTAATGATGTGAACTACTTCAAGACACTTTTCTAAACACAAAGCATTATATTTTTGTAATTTTTAAATATTGATGAAAATGAGTAAATTTTTGCCTAACTTTGACTTTCGGCTACTACTGAAATATTCAAAACTAACTTTTGACAAACATGTCATGAAATGCATTGATACACCGACTTTCAGTTCCCGTACTTTTGAATTCGTGAGTTAATTACTTTTTTTGATTTTGGCTGCACCGTAATGGCCATTTCGTGACTTTGATGAGTGATTATGCAAAAACTATGGGGCCTAATTTTTTTTTTATTCGGGGAAATGACGTGTTATCTGAAGTGCAAAAGTTGAACGGTGTTTGGCACAAATATAAAAAAATTAAATTTTACGGGTCCAACGCCCTTAAAGTTCCATAGGAAAAAAGAATAATAGTAAAGCACTGTTCGCCATCTGAGGAGCTTGCGCGGCGGAAACGTGATAATACATCGGTCGACGACAACCTTGCTGCTCGTGTCTCACTCAAGCGCAGTCTGTGTAGGGAGGCCCCTTAAGACCCCATTCCAGACCTGACCACATTCCTTTGCAGGGTCATGAGAGTATACATGTTAAGGGATGGCTCTTAGTTCCTTTTAGCACCGAGTCTTGAAATAAGGAAAAACTCGTGGCGCGAGGCCTAAGTGGTTTGTGGCTGAGGGGACAATCAGGTAGCAGTAAAGGTATCCAATTGCCAGCGGAAGAGAGCTCGC
>PNEQ01065042.1:0-11360 GCA_003012365.1 Medauroidea extradentata
GTTCTTATGAAGCGTATACTGATGAAAATAAATTTATTTCTGCAGTGGCATGGAGGGACAACAATGTGGTGTATACACTATCTAATGAACATGGAGTGCAGCCGGTTCAGTTTGCTAACCGGTACAGTTCCAAGGAAAAGAAAAAAATACAAGTAACACAGCCAAATGTCATCCACAAGTATAACAAGTTCATGGGAGGCGTTGATTTGCTCGACAACAACATTTCTAATTACCGCATTGGTATCTGTGGAAAAAAAAATGGTACACACCAATTGCATTGTGGTTGTTTGATGTGTGCATGACTAACGCATGGATTCTTGCCAGAAGCAAGGGACTGACTAGATCAGCTGAGTTATCGGCGACAGTGTGTTAGGGCATTGTTGGGGATGTATGGGCAGGCAGCACTATGTCCAGGCCCAATGCGATATTGTGACCGAGCCTCCAAGCCTGTCCGGACATCTCATGGTGGTCACATCACGTTTACAGGCAACCGCCGTCGAACATGTGCACATTGCCGAAGAAATATAACTCCAATAGCCTGTAGGAAATGTGATGTACCCCTGCACATTCACTGCTTTGAAGATTTTCACAATAAATAAGTACTTCTTGTTTGTACTCAAATAAGTACATTTATTTACTTTTTAACAAAACAGTACAGACTGTCCTGAAGCTATAGACTGAAATTTATGTTATGTTCGTTGTAACATATATGTATATGTGTTTTTTGTTTTCATGTTTCTATAAGTTTACATTAATTTATATTTTATACATATTATAAATGCAATAAAATGAATTCCTTTATATTTTATTTCGTTTCAATATATCAAACCATCAAAAAATTTCAAAACTCTCTTGTATATTTCATAATAATAAACATTTTACAAACATTGTAGCAACATAAAATAATATTATTTTGCAGGTCTCAATAATGTAATTATAAGATTTGAAATTAATAAAAAATGTGAATTTTCTTATTAAGGTAATTATGACTGGTTCAACCCCAAGGGGCATTTCGATGCCCACCCATTATTTTGTAAACCGTGTGTTGAATCAGAAATCTGACAACAAGGAATGTTATAGAAACTGTTTTTAACTAATATATGTAAAATTAAACATAAATTTTGGAAAAAAAGTTACTGTACTTAATGGACTAATTACACTAATGAATAATCTGCCTAAACTTTTTTTTTTTAAATATTATTTGCTAAACTAATATTTTATTGTGTATACCTTACATTATAATAACAAATTTAATTACTGTAATATTTGCATTAACATGGCAGTAAAATTACTAATTGCTTACCAAATTAAATATGTTTTTAATATACTAACAAAGCGCCGCATGAAACTTAACTTTTTAAAATATTTATCAAACGATTTCAATCTCTTTAGTCTGATAAAACTGTCTGTAGAGTACCGATATTTGGTTAGTGAACTAAAATCTGAACTGACACAACACCCATCCTAAGATTATGTAGACTGCATAAACTGGACTAAACATGCCAATGGCTGCAAAGTGTTGCAAGCAAGTTCTGCAGCAGATTTGCGATGACAATTTTTAGAGGAACACACAACTGGTATAAATACAATTTATTCAAACGTTACACGTTGAATTTAAAAAAAAACTAGTGTTTACACATTTCATGCTCCTGAAATTAATTTAATTTGATGGTAAACCTTTCTTATCTACGCATAAACTTTTCAAATGAAAACAAAAAGTTTAATAATTCTTAAATCAAAGCAATATATTACTAACCAGTATCTTATTTTATGAAAGATTAACTAACTAATGTATCTGTAGTAATGGCGAAGTTAAAAATTATTTTGACGAAACAAATTACAGTTTACTGAATCAAAATTGGTTTAACATCTTGCTAATTATGGCAGAACCTATGACTATCATTACCACAAAATATATCTAGGTACCAAACTATATTTTCCATGTTTTTTCTGGTGAACTGTAAATGAACGGCTCTGAGAGGTCAAATTACTTATTATTATCTCACTAATTAGGATTTAACTAACTATTTGTATGAAGGAATAAACAAAAATTAACGAGGATATTTATTTTATAAGTTTATTTCTAATAAATTCTAAATGGACTGCGAGGAGTAGTAATTGATCTCAATATTATATAACTGATTTCTCGCTAAATAGGTAGGAACTAAAGAATCAAACTATTAAACAACGAAGAACTAACGGTTATCTTTTTTACGTGTGTTTAATTCTGGTAAAGTCTTCATAGGTACAGCTGTTGTTCCAATGACCTCAACTTTAATTTATTGATACCTCGCTAATTAGGATAGAACAAAAGATTCTATAAGGGAAAAAACAGAGCAAAGCAAAGATTTTCTTTCGAAATGTATATTTTTCGTTTAATCAAAATGGGTGGGACTGAAGCTTCAGTTACGTAAATGTATATTAGTTTATATCAAACTAATAAATGCGGAATTAACGATTTTTATGACGAAACAAACGACAGTTGATGTCGGCCTTTCCTTTCATGTGTTAATTTGTTCTGAATTCCAAGTGGACGAGGCTGAGGTGTCAATTACGAAAATATCTATTAATTAATTTCGCGGTAATTAAGGCGGAACTAACGATTTTTATGACGGAACAAACGAGAACTAACGAAGACATTTCGTTCAATATGTTAATTTGACCTGAATTCGAAATGGGCGGGGCTAAAAGGTCAATGACCTAAGTAATCATTAATTAATATCGCGGTAATTAAGGCGGAACTAACGATTTTTATGACGGAACAACGAGAACTAACGAAGACCTTTCGTTCCATTTGTTAATTTGTCCTGAATTCGTGAGATATCAATGACCTAAGTAATTATTAATTAATATCGCGGTAATTAAGGCGGAACTAACGATTTTTATGACGGAACAAGCGAGAACTAACGGAGAACTTTCGTTCCATGTGTTAATTTGTCCTGAATTCGTGAGAGGTCAGTGACCTTAGTAATTATTAATTAATATCGCGGTAATTAAGGCGGAACTAACGATTTTTATGACGGAACATCGAGAACTAACGAAGACCTTTCGTTCCATGTGTTAATTTGTCCTGAATTCGTGAGAGGTCAGTGACCTAAGTAATTATTAATTAATATCGCGGTAATTAAGGCGGAACTAACGATTTTTATGACGGAACAAACGAGAGCTAACGAAGACCTTTCCAATGGCATATTGGTTTAACTTTTATTCCACTTGGACGGGGCTGCGTGAAGTTGGCCCCGCCCAAAGAAAATTGTAAATAAATATTTATTAAATTTGGAACTTGTTTACCACAAAAAGTAGGCAAACTGACAATGATATTCTAATATCTTGCCTGCAAACTGTGTTGCAGCGTGTTATGATTAATATCTTCAAAATTAAATCGATAAATATATTCCAAAATACATATAATAATTAAAAGAAATACCTGTAACAATATTTTTTTTAAATTTAATTTATACTAGGTTTACTGTTAATATATGTTAATTAACTGAAATTAGTATTGAAGGGAAAACATATAATGTCAGTGTATTGATTTGTTTACGTATTATCCTGGCTCGAACTACGCATAACACTCGAGACATTGGGTAAATGCGGTTCTCCTGAAGTGAACATCACATCTTCATTGTTGGGGCTTCCGAGTATGCTAGCCGAGTTTTGTGATGCTTGAGGAATTCCTTGCGTTGATTTTGAGCACGCACTAGGCAACGAAACTTGCATATCATATAGTACATCTTCATCTGTATGAGAACTGTATGGTGATGCTTGCGGTCTCTGCTGTGTTGCAGTTGAATTCCCACTATAAGTTGGTTGACCCTTGTTGTGCAAAGACGAGTGGTGTGCTCTGTACTGCATAACCTGAGGAGTAACGTGATTTTCTGAGGGCTGTATGAATGCTGAAGAGTTAGAGTTCATTGATGTAGGCCACTGACTGCTTTGTTTGTATTTTCCTATCTCAGCATAAAACAAAACATCATTGATTTCCTTTTTGGCAAAAATGTAGAACACACAATCCGGTTTCCGTAATTGCCCAGTTATGTGGTCACCATAACAATCAAATTCATCCCTCTTTCTCTCTCCAACATTTTTTAGTATGTTGTACGCTTCAGTTACTCGCGGGTCGTCGGCCAAATTACTCGACCATCTTCCACTGCAAGCTACTTTCAACATAGGTTTTGTTCTTGTTCCAGAAGTGTTGGTCCCGTTTTGTGTATTCACCACAGCCTGTGTGACTGTAGATTGAGATACAGCAACAGCAGCTGTCGCATCTTCAGTAGCAGGAAATATGGCACATGTTGACGCACCAGACATATCAGGACTTGGTATACGTGTAACATCATCAGCTTCTTGTGTAAAACGATGAGTGTGTTCATCAACTGACACATCATTTTGATCCTGTAAATAAGAGGAAGAGAAGAATTACTTTTTTCATTTCATTGATAGAGGCGTATAAAGTAATATATCAGTGTTTAAGTTTTCTCGTAAACCTCATACTTCCCTCAGTATTTGTATTCCACGTCTGCTCCTTAGTTATTTCTGAATGTCTTTGAAAACCCCATACATTAAGTACTAACCGAACTTTTACATGCTATTTACAGGAGTACTTTATTTATTAATTAAGCAATCAAATAAAATAGACACATTAATTTTGTAAGTTTTCGCAATGAGTGTTTTCAGGCTGAGTTACCATAGAAACTGTCTCTCATAAGATTTTTATACGTAATGCAAAACCTTAAAAGAACATTACTATGGTTTTATTTTTAATAATAACATTGTTCTCTTGAGCCTATTGACCTCCATATTAAAATTTTGCTAATTTTTTGGCAACCTTTAGTTCTGTTAGAAATTATTTTTTTTTGTACACCCTTAACAGAGCATAATAGACTAATATGAAACAATGACGTAATAATCTTAGTGGTCAGGCAAACTAAAAATTGTTGGAAATATTACTTTCATGTGCAGAACGGAAAAACATTGCACAAGAATACGAAGAACGTTGGAATTATCCACATTGCTTAGGATCCATATATGGTAAGCATGTGGTCCTTCAAGCACCCACACACAGTGGCAGCGACTTCTACAATTACAAGTCAACGTTTAGCATCGTCCTGATGGCTGTAGCAGCTGCTGATTACATAATATTTTTGTAGATATGGGTTGCCAAGGGAGAATCTTTGACAGGAGTGTTTTCAGAAATTCACAAATTTTTTCGAGGGTTGCAAGAAAAGAGCTTCAGTTGCCGCAACCTGAAAATCTGGCAGGAAGTAACATAGTAGCTGTGTATGTTTCCGTAGCCGACGACGCATTTACGCTTTCTGACAACTTGATGAAACCATACCTAGGAGATCATGAACGACAGTCGCGAGAGAGGATCTACAACTACAGGCACTGTAGGGCAAGACGAGTTATCGAAAATGTATTTGGGATTGTGTCAGTGGTGTTTCGATGTTTAAGGAAGCCAATGCTTTTGCAACCAGACAAGGCCACAGCTATAGTACTTGCATGTCTTCATTTACATAATTTCTTGAGGAAAAGTAAAGCGTCGCAAAACCTTTACACACCAAATGGCACATTTGACTAGGAAGAAAACGGACAGTTCTGCCCAGGATCATGGAGACAATAATACTCTACAACTACCACACTTCTAACTTTGACACGAAGAGGTCGTGAAGCTAAGGACAGCAGTAAACAAATAAGAGATGATTTTGATGTATACTTCTCAACTTTCAACCGTCTACAATGGCAAGACAACTATTGTTAGCGTGTGCCAACAGCTACAAGACTTTAAGCACTATTACTTAGCACTTGTTTCACGAGCTCTGATTTAACATGTATATGAACAAAATCTTAATGCATTAAATCATTCATTATATTTCTGTATGTCGTGTTCTCCATGTTCTATTTCCTATTTTCAATAATTACTGTAGTGAGAGAATATTTCTTTGCTAAACTAGTGCTATTACATCTTTGGGAGTGTAATTTCAAACTGTTAAAAAGATTATTTGCATGGTTTTTAAAAAAAATATCTCTTTGTTTTAAGCAGACACGAACTATTATGTGGATAATGGAAAATTAACATTTAAAAAAATCACTACATAAAAATTATAAACAATTTGCATAACTATTACTACTTTTATAAACGATACTTGTGAGTACATTTTCCTCTTACGAAACCATTTTAACTAGCATAGTTTTCTCATAACGGTGCGTCAAAGTAAAAATTGGCATGTTCGGCTGCCATGCAAATTGTGAAAACCAATTTACTTACATAAGCGAAATAATTCACAGGAAATAACATGCCACGGGCTACGTAATAAAACATTTTTAAAAAATCTCGTGAATTGCTGAATTTTCTACTTTTGTCCTGTAATTTTGCGATGTTTTTAAAAATTCAAAATATTACGTTATGGTCTTTTAAATACTTTATTGCATAGCTTATGAGGTGTAATATCACAGTGAATTATTTTATTCAAGTACGTGGATTGGTTTTCACTATTTGCATGGCAGCAGAACAAGCAAATTTTGACTTTGTCGCACTGTTATGAGAAAACTATGGGAGCTAAAATTGTTTTGTAAGAGGAAACTGTACTCCGAGTATCGTCTACAAAACTACCACTATTTCATAAAGATATAAATTATGATTTTATTGCACTTGACACCCTTAATCTAACGTTACCATCCTTCGATTCAGCGGATAAAAAATGTTTGGTTTTTTTAACTAACGTAAATTAAACGAAGGTAAACACTTTCCATTCCGCCTACAACACTGAAAAACAAAGCCACAGTACATTTTAATCACGAAAGAAAATAACCTAATGACTACGCACTATACTCTCACAAAATTCTATACATTCTAAGGTATCCAGCCTACGTCATTTCATGGAAAAACCCGAACAACCCGAACGTAAAATTGTCACTACGAGACGACCTGTACTTTACAGACCTTGTAACAAAATACAAAATTTAACAACTAACTTAACTATCATAAACTAGACTAGTCGACATAAATTTGTATTACATAAAATATATACAAGTTTGAGAAGTCAACACATAAATATTGCACAAAAATCATATCCTATGAATGCCTATGCCACAGAGTCGTAGCAATGTAGTGAAGCACAAAGAATAAGAAAGAACATAATACTCCCACTTTTGAACTAAATACCCGTTACTGAATGTTCGTTACTCGTTACTTTTGATAATCAAGTGTTTGTATGTATTTCTGGGGATCCTTCGTTTAGGATACTATCAAGGAGTGAAATTTTACAATGGAAGTGAATTAATATTTCAATTTAAATAGTATTGTTTAATTGCTTCAATATAACTTAATATTCTACTTTTTGTTTCGGTTAGTGAATGCATTCTGCAATGCTTTGACAAAATTGAAAACTATAAGAGCAATGAAACTAGAGTGTTTATTCACACACACTCCCATTCTCTGTCTCTCTCGCTATACTATATAAAATTTACTGAAACGCTTTAAATGTATGCTTTGCAACAGTCCGGAATCACACAATAACTCTGCTTGAATTTTAAAGCACTTGCGCATTCTGTTAACAGCGCATAGAAACGATTCGTGTGGTTCGAACAGACAGTAACAAAATTACGATATGATGCGGGATGTAGGCGATACGGGTATTGGAGGAACCAAGAACGTTTTGTTACTTCGAACATCGATAGCGAGTGGCTGTCGGGTACAGCGCATTCTGTTGGAAATGCGCTGAACGATTTGTATCTCACGATGCGAATGCGCAGCGGAGAAAGTAACGAAATGATGCGATGATGCTTCGAACCAATTATGATACCTGTTATTCGGTAACGAATACATGCAGTTTGTTACAGTTCTAGATGCCAGCGACGAGAGCGTTGCACGAACGACGAACATTGGATTTGACGCTTGTCGCCAGCCTCCGATTAGAAGAAGAATAACTGTTTATATTTTGCTCGGAAAACGGCGGCAATGTTTCGAGATATGCATAAAAGAAATACGTTTAAAGATTAATTTGTATGCCGGGATAGCAGGATATTTATAAAAATACAAATATTAATATATTTGCAGTGTTGATTTATAGTAATATAAAAGTTTTTGTAGTTTTGTATTGTATATAATTACAAAATTACCGCCTATTTATTTTAAAACATATTTACATGTAATATAAGGTATTTGGATAAGTTATTTAATTAAATAACACGTTTCGGACGTAAAACAGTCAAATATTGCTTTGTTTTCTATTTGTTTTAGAAACCTGCTGTAAACTGACTTGTTTGGGTAACACAGTGCAGCACGGTAAATATTGCTGACGGCCGGCGATATTCCATCGCTCTATTGTGAAACAAGTAAATAAATTTGTTGTGTACTGCCAGCGTCGGTCGCGTCGCTACATATCACATAACATAAATTAAATACCTGAAGGTCAAATGTGAACGTCTACAACTACGACTTGGCATGACTTACATGGCGCAAGTGGCTTGGCGGGCTTGAAAGTTTTGTGCATTCTGAGTTTGTTACGCCAAGTTTTTCATGTCCGCCAATCATAATGTGAAACGCCATAGTAACTACGGTAGTCAAAACACATTCACAATAAATGAAAGTTGGTTGCCATTTCGACTCTGGTTTTGCTGTCGTCTGCTTGATATTTGTTATTATTATATTTTGTGGGAGGTGATTGTAAATGTGACATTATTATTGTCCGTTGATAAATTTTATATGTTCGAGACAAGACGATAATTATTGTTTTATTTGCAGTGAAATAAAATACTCTAAAATCAGGTTAACCAACAGATGTGTTTAAAAATTAGTGGGACAAAATAAAATACTTTTCCGTTTACATAGTGCTTATTTATGTTGTTTGTTAATTATTAATGTCTTAAAATTGTCGCAAGCTTATAACTGTTTATTATGGCTCCTAATTATAGAGCTCTTGGTCCCTAGAACATTAAATAAATAAAATTAATTGATACAACAAAGCTTGTGCAGCAAGCCAGCAATGCCGATTGTAGACAGTTGAAATTCATCCTTAAGAGGGGGTCACCCATTGAGATTTGTCAGGTTTGGAAGGGAAAGAAGCAGATTTGGTATGGTAGGAGAAGTGAAAGAGGGGTGGTAGCTACCCCCACTACTTCCTGCCTATTTCTCCCCAGTTGGTGAGCGAGGAGGAGGGGAAGGAAGAATGAACTGCTGCATGACCTTGAAGAGGTGGGTGGGGTAGCGAGAGGATACCAACAGGCAGCTTGGCCTTGTTCTAGGAACAACTCCCATGCCTTGCTCCCCTAATGCGTGGCTGGCACCCTGGCACGAAGCTAGAGACTATAGTCTTGTAAAGCAGCCTTCCCTGTAGAATAGGCGATGACTTCTGCACCTTTCCTATACGCCTCCTCGATAACCGTGCAACTACTAACCACAATATCTAATCTTAGTGACAGTGACAATATTGTGCTATTTGATTTTTCTTATTTCAGTTAGTCCCCTTGCATGAACACCGAAAGTCAGTCAAAATATTAAATTTAACACATATGAATTTTACAATAGAAATGTGTTACTTATTAATTACAAGCAAAAATAAGTGGTGAAAGTAGCAGATGACGCGGCATCCGATGAAAACAACTTTTGATTGGTCCACGACACAGCTTACATCGTAAACAGTCTGTGCCCGGCCGACGGCCCGGCGTGTCGTAATGTGTATTTGGTCTGCTGACTACGTCATGTTTTGAAGAATATGTAAGTGCGGTCTGATAATCCGCAAAAAGCGATGGAAAAAAAGTATCGTAACAGAGTTCGGCATGGAACACTATAAATAAATATATTAATAATGGTAATAATAATCTAACAAGCAGTGATTCATGCAACTGTTACTCTCATGCTCGCTGCTACGCCACTAACCAATATACTGTTGAGCCTGTGACGTCAGCCGACAGCCATGATGTGATGTTCAGTTTTTGCGTGCGTTTGAAATGCGTAATTTTTTAATGGCCGTGATGCTGTTAAATTGATTTTAAATGTAAAACAAAATATATGGGGCTACATATTTTTCATGCTGATTATGTTTCAGTACTTAATGAAAATTGCTCGAGGGGCCCATTATGGCTATAATTAGCAATAACAGCAACAAGTATAGGTCACACAAAAACCTCCCTTTCCAAATTGCTATGATTACCAAGAGCCTCGCCGGGAAGACAGGTTAGTGACGACGGCAGTGCAATCAGGGATAGTGGTTGCACAAGACGAGGGCCTCAGCGATTCTTCCCACCTGCACGGAAGTGTCACAGTATAACACAATGTATCGGGGGTATCGGGGTCTATCTCCTTCCAGCCGTCACCAGCTCACCAGGATGGTCCTGAATAGGGCTGTGCGACATCCGAAATTTGATATCGACGTTCGACATTAACCAGATGTCGCTAAAAGTTCGACATGTCGATTTCGACACCATGTCGATATCGACACCATGTCGATTTCGACACCATGTCGATTTCGATACCATGTCGATTTCGAACCATGTCGATTTCGACATCGTGGCACTTTCGACTATTTCCTTGCGTGTCGAACAAGTAGATACTGTCTTAAATTTTATTATATTTACATCCCTTCTACGATGATTTGTAAATTAGTATTTGTACTATGGATAATGAACATATTATCAAAGCTAAAATGTATGTTTAAAAAATATAGCTTAGGAAGTCATGATACTCATATTCAGTTTAGCAAGTCTATTTATTATTTCTATGTTGCAGTAGGAAAAACTTTTTTACATAGTGTTTACTGTTATTTGTAAACCCAGAAATCTGCATTAATATTGAATTCTGTTCTCTTTCCTGAGCTTATAATTTATGTCATTCATGTTTGAACTGTGTATTGTTTACATCATGAAGCTTGCAACTGTGAATGCGTATTCCGAAATTAACATATTTGAAAAAAGTTGCTAATCTCAGTTATAAAACTACTTAGTTTAAAAATACTGCGAGTCTTGTTTGATTTACCAAATTATATGTCAGATATAGATATATTTCTTTCTAACGAAAACTGTTAGTTGACAGGCGACACTGCGTGGTGCGACCATTTGCTTTGCTGACGTTAGAATAGTATGATATGCGACGGGATTTCCAGCTTTAATCGTCTTGTTACGTTGTGACGGTGTCAACTTGACATTAGCTGCAGTTAACGTTTCTGGTTACGACGCAGTTTTTTCCCGAGTGGAAATTTCCATGGACATACTTTCGCCTAGTGCATAACTATAGTTTAATGGAGGTTACCTGGTAGTTGTGTGCGATGGCATGGATTCCCATGATGTATTGTGAACAGACTTGAAATGTTACGTTAAACTTTAATAACTCCGCACCGCACCTTCACAATTTCCGACGTCCG
>PNEQ01065046.1:0-19620 GCA_003012365.1 Medauroidea extradentata
TTGGCACCAAAGCCTGGAAAATCATCAGAGGATTTGTCACACACGTTAGAAGATGAATCATCAGAACCAGAAAGCACTTTAGATTTCGGCGAACGAAACATATTTCCGACAACAGAGAATACTTAGCCCTCTGAGAACCGGACTAGCAGGAGCATTCGAGAAACACAACCTGCTCTGGCGAGCGCTTGAACTACACTAAACAATATGGAGTAGATATTTTTATCATTTTTATGTCCAAATTATCAACACCTATGGCACATGAATTTATGCTATTTATGATTTTATAAATATTATTTTAGTTCACTTCATTAAATATAAATGTACCCGGTACAATATTTTTTGTGATCATTGCATTTTACCATTGCATTGTGATTTTGAATGGATGATATAAAGTAATAGTTAATTTTATCCGGAACTAAAAGATTTTCAGGTATGGTTCTTTGGCTTCGGCTATTAAAGTGAAATGATTTGAGATCCTGCCACAATTGCTTAGGGTTATTTTTATGTATGTCAGCTGCCTGAGTGAAATAATTTTGTTTGTTTTTTCGTGTAATGTATTTTATGTTATTTCTGCACTGTTTATAAATAACAAAATCCTGTTCGCTTCTTGTTCTAAAGAAATAATTTTTTAGCTTTGTCTCTTTCCTTTATTTTAAGGCGAATCCCGTTTGTGAATCACGGACCTCAATTGCGTTTTGTTCTGATTGTACATTGTGGAGCATGTTTGTCAAAAATTTTTGTCACAATATTGTTGAAGTTTGCTACTGTTTGGTCTATATTAGGTACTTTAGTAACGTCTTCTCAGTCAGCACACAACTAACATTGTACACAAATTCAGTATAATTTAATCTACCATAATCATGAACAGTTTTAACTTTATAGCTTTTCAGTATACTAGGTATGTCGTATACCACGTAAATGAGATTGTGGCCAATAAAACCTAGGAGTTCATACTGACCGGAGTTAAATACTTTACTAGTATCTTTAATAACAATGAGATCAATTAGAGTTTCTGTGGTGAGGGTTATTCTTGTTGGTGCAGTAACTAGTTGTTTAAAGCCGTAAGTGTTAAGAATACCTATAAAAAATTTTGCTCCCGTGTCACCAGGTTTTAGTAAATTAATGTTAAAATCTCCTACCGTAATGATTACCTTGGTAAGAATTCATTCACTAAAGATTCTAACAATGTGAGTTCTTTGTAGCTAATATTTGGAGGTCTATAGTACTCCGAAGGCGATTTTATGGCTTTTAAAACTCAGTTTCAACCAAAGTTGTTCGACCGCATTATCTTCTGATAATATTCTGTTGATGTTAATTTATTTTAAACTTAATGACTCGTTAACATAAACACATACCCCACCTCCAGACTTGCGACCCACTCTGTCCTGCCTGAACAATATGTAGCCAGGAATATTTAACATTTCGGAAGTGATTGTGGGTTCTAACCAGCGCTCCGTTATTGCAAAAATATAAACTTTGTTACATTCTAAAGTTGCTTTTATTTTGTCAATATTTTGAATCTCACATTAAGGTGACAGATTTGAAGTTGCCAGTGAGATGTGCGTGGAAGAAACTGCATTTGTGCGCTATCTGTTAGTAATGCTAAACAAGCAACGCGTTGTCGAGGCGACTCAGGCGGGCTGGCAAGAGAAAGTCGTATTAGGGGCAGTGAACTTTGAGAGGGCATTGGTGGGGATGCGGAATGCCTGTCAGGGGAGGAAAGGTTACAGCATGACATCATGAGGGGTAGCTGCGAGGGGTGTCCACGACTTATACATTATTCTGTCTTTGCTGTGTGTTGCAAACATTTTTAAGTAACTAGTAGAACACATTCTATTGAATCAAATCAAATGGGCAGTAGGCACAGACTTATCAACTAATGTAATAAAAATACAACAAACAAAAAACACTATACTGAATTAAAAAATATTATGAATATTTAATTATTAATGGTATTATTTAATTAAGAAAGAAAAAATTAAAAAGGAAACCATGAAAAAGTAGCTCTTGACAAGAGTAAGAGTTTTTGATTATTGTATGTACACCTCTGCAAAAGAAAAAAATAACTTGCATTACTTGAAGAGGAGATTAAGTTCAGTTGCACTGGTAACTCGCCTTTTTTGGTTGCTTTTTTTATGATGACGTTTCCATCAGCCCTCCTGACGTTTCTCAGTCCGTATTTGCTGATGGCCGCCTGCAGCACTTGCAGTCTGGAAGCTGTGAGATCCTCGCGTACGGTGACACCAGTCCCTTTCAGCTGACTCTTTCTACGGAAAATCGCACTTTGTTTTTCGTAGCTTAGAAGCTTCACAATAATTGGCCTTCACGCACCTCCCTTCTTAACCTACACAATGGCTCCTGTCTATATTGATTACTTCTAGATCCACACCTATCTGCTTGGAAGTCCGGACAGCGATGTCGTCTGTATCTTCCTCGGTCTTTTCTTCTACCCCGAAAATCATTAGATTTGATCATCTTTGGTATTGCTCCAGCTCGTCATTACGCTGCGCACATTCCTATTTGAGATGTCCCACTTCTTCGGTGAGGTTGATTACCTTTTATGTAGCTTCTTTGTAGCCACTAATGTTAAACTCTAAAGTATTTTGTAGAGTTTCGATCACCTTCTTCGTGACGATGTCATTAATTGTCTCAGTTATCAGTTTAAGTATGTCAGGCGATTTTAAGATTCCCTCTACCACGTACTGTAGCTGAGCTGCGATGCTACTAGTTTGGTCACCCCTCATTTCCTGAGGGACTTGACCATGCTCCTCCATGGCTACCGCACAGCTTGCTTCACTACCTCCGCTCATTTCTTGTTTGCACTATTACCACTTCAGCAAGACGATAAAAATGAAAACTGATGTTGAAGAACAATCCAATGAGGTTTAACGTACGCGTTCAGTACTTTTCCGCATTACAACTCTTCAAAAACCACCTGCTTTGGACTAAATAGCAGAGATACACGCGCACGCTCACACAACAGCTGCCATATTCTATGTTAATTGTGCAAGTAAAACACAACCTAAAAATTAATTCTCAACTGAAAGGTATATTTAAACACTATTGTTTTGGTGTGCTATTCAAATACATCATAAATAGGCAACTTAATGGCCGTAAAAAATTTTAATACCATATCAGAACGTATAAAATTGTAGACAGCACTGGGTTGGATTTATGGACCCTCTTACCATATTTACCCATGTACCACCTGCACATTTCTTTCTCAAACACAAAACTGAAAAGCAGGGGTGTAGGTCATACACAGAAATCAAGATTTTTTCAAAGATAAACATGACCTACAAATTAAGGGTTAATCACACGTAACAGATTTTGGAATGTTTTATTGTAACAAAAAAACCTATATGAGAACTTTTCTTTCAATAACAGATTATATATCGTTAGCATTAAATACGCCACACCAGCATTACCATCACCCAAGACAACGGTAGTGTGTGTGTACAGTTTGTGGTGTTTGCCATTCCCACTGGGATGTGTCGAGCTTGTGGGTGCAGAACCATGCCGAGCTGCTCCAAGACAGCATGCACCAAGATCCTTCCGCCTGGTAGATGAGAAAGCATTCAAGAGTGCTGCGTGTGGTGGTGCAGAGGACCAAAACCAAGCTCTGCTAGAATGAGCCGCAGTACAACGCCCTCGGAAAGTACCGACAACAGTCGACAGAGTACAGAACTGTATACACTGTGGAGCAGTCACATGCCATGCAACACAGCACGCTAGTCTTCATCATCGCCGCTGTTTAGCTTCAAACGCAAGCAGTGCTGAGGAATATGTATTCTTAATCTAGGGTATTAGTTCATTATCAAGACATGTCTTTATATTTAATTCAGTTAAATTTTGGTTTTATTTATATAAATTTTTCAGCAAAAAGCAATTAAATTGAAACTGTACAGTGAAAAAAATTATGTTATTCTTGAGAATGTGTTGAAAAAGTAGGGTGTGGGTTTTCATGGGGCGAGTGGTATATGGATAAATACTGTACTTGGAACTATGCTGCCTATTTCAGCAATAGGTATGACGACACACACATGAAGTGCCTTTGACACCTCACTGGTATGCAGAGTTGTCGTGCAGTTTGTAAGTAGCCATAGAGTTTACAGCAGCAACCCAATTGTTTTTATTTGTGGAAAACATGAAGCCAATAATGCAGAATGCAGTCTCCTTAAATAGTTTAATTGATTTTTGAGCATAATGTTTCACCACAGAAAGCAGAAAATATAATTTTGGTATGTTGAATGGCTCCAAATGTAATTAGCAAACATCACACACATAGTAATATATTGCACTGTACGAATTAATGCTTCTATACTTCACTACTGTGAGCACTACAATTACTATGGCTTCAGACATCTTAATCCTGGATTATTTTGTGCATTCTACATATAACAGCCACATACAACTTCTAGGGACTTTTGTGTGTTTGCAGTGACTAAGCCTGAGATGATTTTTAAAACAAATGTATACAAGTCAGAAAAAATGTACTGGGTTCCACTTGACTGTTGTTTTTGTTTAGTTGGGCAGAACAAACAATTGCAGGTAATTTAGGATCTGCTGGTGGAAGCAACTCTCACTGGTGATTAATGGGAAAGTGGATGCTCACAATGAGTAGAACATTTGACACTTTGTAATGTAGGCTAAAGAACTCTTACACAGTAAAAAAACAAAGCAAATTAAAATGACACAATTTAGGTGACTGGTAGTGTCATTATGCAAACAGGGGTAAAGGGACAAAATGTTGTTGTCAGTAAATTATTACACTTTGCTCATAGATAAATATGAATCCAAATTGAAAGAAATTATGTTATTTGGTGCACAAACAATAGCAGTGCAGAAGTACAACTCACGTATAGCTATTAAAATGAGCAATAACCAGAAATAAAAAATGAAATATTATTAATTGTAGCTGTTAAATGTAAACCTGCTGGATATAATAACTACGCTGATAAGCTGGTTAGCAGGTGAGACTTGTTTCCCACACTATCATTTCATTGTTTGTGATAAACAATGCAGTGGCTAGTCTGTGTATGTGCTACCGGTCAGTCAATTATGTACTTGACTGTACACAGTGGGCGACTAGTACAATATTTTTTAGGAATGTAAACCCTATGGAAACCAAATGCTTACTATATAAAACTGGAAACATGTTACTAAAACAATACCTTCGAGATGCCATAGACGCACCAACCTGCTAAATAATAATTATATGAATAACTTGAGTTTTCTTTCACTTTCACGTAATAAATAATTACACTACTAAGCACAGCGATTTGAATTCGTTGCTGTTTGCTACTGAGTTGTGGTTGTTTTATTTGTAAAACAAAGTAGTGTCACAAAAACGAAAATTCCAAGACAACTTTAAAGTTTGAATTACATGTTTTGCATGGGCCTGTTTATATTTGAGCAACTCTGAGCATTATAATTGGTCAACTTGTTTACTTTAAATTTTTTTTTTGTTTTAGCATAGTTTTGAATAAATAGAGGTAAGATTATTGGAAGTTGAGCAACAGTCATAATTATCAATAGGTACTATAAAATTTGTAGTTAAATATAAAGGAAAATATTTAATTGGATAATAATAAATGCCCAGCGTATAACAGCAAGCAACCATGCCCAAGGAAGAATATATGACAGTGAATTTTAATATGTGACAGGCACTTGATAGCTGTATTACGTTTTGTTTCATTTTGGAGCCCATTTACTTGCAGTGGCTGTTTATTAGGGTGGGTCGAAAAAGTAAATTTTTTTAGTATCAATTTTTAATAGGGCTCAAAAGTTGTGTACTTGCTTGCTAATCTGTGGAAACATAACGAAAAATAATAATACATTATATCTACAGTTCATGCAAAGGGCTTAATGTTGAGGAAAAAAGACAAGAAACATTAAATTTTACGTTTATGCTAAAATTATTCTGACTACAGGTTTTAATTTCTAACAGCATATAAGTACTTCATTTTAATTGCCTGATAGGAAAATTATATTTAAACACCATGCACAAAATTTTCAGTTCGTGCAAAAGGTATGAAGTTAAATAATTTTGTCAAAAAATTTGTGTTTTTAACAGGTATACAAACATTCATAGTATTTTATAGTCAGGTGAGAGAGACGCTGCTAGCAGCGAAGCGCTTGGTTTTGGAAGAGTTGTTCCCAGGTACTCGGGATGTCCAGACGCAACTAGGGTGTAACCCCGGTCCGTGTAGTATTCTAAAAGGAAAATATGAAGTAGGGAAGCAGACTGCAAATGTAGTGATGTGAACGGGAGTGGCAAATTTAACATGCATAGGTAGCGCAACATATTTTCAACATTATAGAACTTAAGCAAATTTTTTTTTCCTCCTGTGCGTATGGCCATTAGGGCACCTGGGTCTGGTTTTAACCACCAAGTATACTTTTTTTGTTCCTTGAAATGTAAGAACTTTGTAATCTTTGTGTGGACATTGTCAGTGCTAAATTTAATTTCTGCAGTTTTCTTCAAGATGTTTTTCGGTCTGTTCCTTAATTTGTGAATTCCTGAGCTCCGAAAGCAAGAGATTTCATGTATTGCAATGCCACGAAGGATTAGTAAAACTTTGTTTGAAATTACTGTCGATAATAAATCAAAAATACAAGTCAATATTGTCGTACCTATGCATAGACTTTGGTTAAAACAGTAGCCTGTTTTCATACCTCCAAATAAACAGCATACGAACAGAAAATTTTGGATTTTGCAACCTAATTTGTCGCAAGAAAAAATTCAAAACGTGAGTAAGGCTGTGATGTAAACGAGAAGAAGCGGACTTTGTTTGCTATTGTGAGGCTAAGTGCGGAGTCACCCCATTTTCCAAGAGTTAATCTTGTATGTTTATTGTTTACTTGGCGAGTATGACATTCAGCATACACAGTCTAGCGTGTGAGAAGGGTAGTAAAAAAACAACTTAAAATCCAAAAGGGAAGTCTGTAAGAACTTTTATGACTCTCTCGCTAAATTTTGATGTCACAGATTACACGGAGATGATAGATTGAACGTAATGTAAGCTGTCGCCACCTCCATTGATGGAAAGCCTGGCAACATATACTATTGCATCAGTTCTGCAAAACAAATATCAGCCTGAGTTAAATGATTTAAATTTTCCGAACCATACCCAAGCTATTGAAAGACGCGTCAAACTTGTCACAGAGTCTGCAGGGAAAATGTGCGGACAAGAAAACAGAGATGGTTACATTAGAGCAAATTTGCTCTCAAGATCCTCAATGACCAAAGTTGATAGAAAAAAATCTGATTTTCAGATGGTTTTATTTAAATCAATGAAATTTAACATGCCCTAACTGGTTGGATAGTTAGGTAGGGAGTGGGTGGAACTCAAATTGCAG
The DNA here is from genome assembly GCA_003012365.1 of Medauroidea extradentata. Classification (NCBI taxonomy): domain Eukaryota; kingdom Metazoa; phylum Arthropoda; class Insecta; order Phasmatodea; family Phasmatidae; genus Medauroidea; species Medauroidea extradentata. The sequence continues at coordinate 7,363 of PNEQ01065046.1, forward strand.
CCACCTCCTTGTGGTGAGTTCTGGGTCATTTCATTAAAAACATTGTGAAATGGGCAAAAGTTGCAAAATGATGCACATGGAATCACTCGCTCTAAATAATTATTAAGATAGAGGTCACTTTATAATTTAAAATCCCTCAATTAGTATTATTGAATAACTTTATAAAACACTAATATTTCACCCAAATTATTAAATTTTGGCCTTTGCACTAACTGAAATTGTTGTGCATGGTGTTTAAATATAATTTTCCTATCATCAGGTAACTTAAATGAAGTACTTACACTCCATTAGAAATTAAAACACGCAGTCCAAATAATTTTAGCATAAATGTCAAAATTAATGTTACAGTAAACACTCGTTTTATCGGACCTCCATTCAGCGGACTTCGGATTTAACGGACAAAATCTGGCGAGACAAAATTATTCCAACGTTGGGTCTGTTTGTCACATGCAGCACAAGACCTACCTGGTTATTGTGCTTTGGTGAGTGGCATCAGGCGCGCGCATGGATAGCTGTGTAAGACGGTAGACAGAGCTATTTTTAGTCGCGCATCGGGGTATGTGCCGTGTCCGGGCAAGAATGATTGTCTACCTGAATTTTTTACGGGACTGTAAGATCAACAGCGCAAGATCTACCTGGTTATTGTGCTTTGATGAGTGACATCAGTTGCGCACACACAGCCGCGTAAAACGGTAAGCAGAGCTATTCATTCATCGGTGTTTTGACGTGTCCGGGCAAGAACGACTGCTGTATCCACTTGAATTTTTATGCAGTTGATATACGTGCGCATTAAAGATTGTGCGTTTTTTAAAAAATGAAATGGCGTCTGCAACAGGACAGAAAATAAAGAAAGTAACTTTGACATTAAGCAAAAAAGTTTAACTAATAGAAAAGTTAAGAGGCCGGTGTTTCGGTAGCAAAGTTGTGTGCTGATTAGGGTACCATGAAACAAACTGTGTCGGACATTCATAAAGCAAAAGATAAGTTGAAGAGTTATGTGTTGAAATATGATGAACAAAAACTGGCGCAGGGGGCTTATGCTCGAGTTTTCAGTCGCATGCGAGTTAGAAACCAAGTGGTTGTTTTCAGGACATGGAGATTGTTTTATTGTTCTGCATTTCTTTCTTTTAAGTTAAAACTGTAAAAACCTTTATCCAAGTTTCTAAAAAAATACAATTCGGCTTCCAAGTTGCATGCGACTCAAAACTCAAGCATAAGCACCCAGGAAACACATGAAACTTGCTACTGCATCTTTGCATGACGAGGCAGTGTATGTTTAACAACGCTCGTGTGATGTAAATGTGCGAGTTGTAGAGATAAGATCTGCTACGGACAAACTAGCACAACACATGCATTTCTCACGCTCAGCATTTCCGCCCCTTCCTTTTCAGTAAGAGTCAAGGACGGCAGCTAGATTATTATCTCATAGACACGGTATACAATACTGCGTCGGGATGCAAACAGCGCAGCTTAGCTGGATATTTTTTGTGTTGTATGTTTAGCTGTGAAATATAAAACAGTAGCTCAACTTTACGTGTCACAGGTTACCAACGCAACGTTACGTAACATGAAGCCAAGCTGATCGCAAGCCTATTTCTCCTTCTACTCTTCTCCCATCTGCCCCTTTTGTTCCTGTTACTCTTCCCCCGCCCACCGCCCTTGGTTATCTCCATGAGCGGACAAGGCGCATGCTTATCTTTCTACTCCCGCAAGTCATCGCAAACCTTCCCCCTCCCCTATCTCTTCCAAAGATTTGACGACGACAAACAAGCTGCGTTGCTACGCTATCACACTGCTACATATCTATCAGCTTGTTTATTTCCGTGTGCAGATTTTGGTACTTCGCGATTTACCGGACCACACCTCCCCCCAACTAGTCCGGTAAAACGAGGGTTTACTGTATTTGTATTTTTCCCCTAAATTAATGCCCTTTGCGAGAACTAAAGATATAATGTATAATTTTTTTCGTTATTTTCCATTGATTAGCACACAAATACATAACTTCAGAAATTGATAATCGAAAAATGTATTTTTTTGACTCACCCTACTATTTATGGCCAGAGCTCAGTGCAAAGGAGAAGGCCAAGAGGTGACAAGGAAAGTATTGAGTAGGGTGGTACAAGGAAGAAAGGTTACAGTTCATGGTTTTTAATTTTAATAATGGTGTCTTGCCACTGTCCAAAGGGCATGCCTGTATCAGTTAATTGTGTGTGTAAACAGGCGTCCCTCCATGGTCCAATAGAAGCAGCCAATCTATGGTGTACAAGTTAGTTAAGTTTTGTATGTAGCATGCCAAATGCTTAACTTGAAAAGGGTCTGAATAGTATAGTATTCAGGAATTTTAAATGTTTTGAAACATGTGAGTTGTGAAATGAAGGGTGTTTGTAAACAAGGTGCCATTGTTAAGTCAAGGAGAAAACAAATAATATGACACACAGGTTTTTTACAAATAAAGTTGCTGATGAAAAATTAGTAGTCTAGCTGCTTTTGTAATGAATAAATAATTTACACTCTGGAGTTGCTTGAATCTATTATTTCCTGCTCAGGACTATTTAACTTACCACTACAAATAACATTTTTAAATTTCATTCTGGTAGTTGTCGCTGCGTTGCTTTCATGAAACTGCATGGGAGTGACAGAGGGTAAGCATCAGAACTCTGCATTTTTTCATAAAAAGGTGGCAGTTAGCAGAATTGTTTTTGGACCCTCCTGATCATTTCTAGAAAGAGAGCCATTCAATATTCACGTGTAGAGGGTTGGGGGGAGGGGTTTGTTACTAAACGTTTAAAGATGTAATAATGCACTCTTTGAGAAAATAACACATCATGAACAGTACATCATACAGAAAGAACACAAAAGACATATATTAAAAACATTTTGTTCAATAAAATCATTCCCTGCACTTTTTTTTTTGTATCTTAACAGTTTCTGTATCATTAATGAAAAACTACCACAAATTGGTGATGCATCCGAGTGTTTGTCATCTTTCGGACGCTACATACCGTAAACAGTGTATTTCACAGAAAATATGTAAGATACGAAAAAGTTAGAAATGAAATACTAAACAAAAAGTTTTCTTGCATGTTTTCCTGAATCATTAAAGTTTCAGTAGAAAAAGGACAGGGTGGCTACAAACTGTTGGGAATATAATTCCTTGACTTTTCCCACCCAAATTTAAAGTTTCCCTGTCTTAATAATTTTTTTAACCGAAACTTATATGCTTTTTAAAAGAAACCATTTTTCTTTGCCAATTCAATGTACTTTGCACATAGTACAAGTTTAATGTACTACTTATATAACATTTGCATTGTTTTTAAATAATTATTGCAATGGGGCAAGTTAAAAATGAAATAAGTATTATGGATGTACGCTATTGCAACAAACTGTGAGTCAAAGAAAACCAGACAATACATGCACACAAACAGAAATGTACACAACCAAAAGCAACCTTTTGTTTGTCAGCATGTATTGAGTGGTTTTGTGTGACAAACCATTTGTGCGAATTATGTCCTAATACTCCTTTGATCTGTAATATTTGCATTTAAAATTCATGCCTCAGGAAACACTGATTACGTAGTAAACACACTAACAACATATTTTGTGTGCTCTATTTTTGCAAGTATGCCTATATTAAAACAAAAATTATAACTGAAAATTACAACTCTTACGTACATTTTGATGGTGAGAAATTTACAATAATACCTAACTTATGGCTTCCCACATTTGATAAATAAAATGTCCTAACACAGATTCAGTAGTTTACACAATATAAACAATATATTTTGTGTACTCTAATCCTGCATGTTGAACTAAAATAATTAAACAAAAATTACAACAGACAGTTGCAGCTTAAGTAATTCATTTAAACTGATGTCGAAACTTTTCCTGTTACAGTGGGAAATTAAAAGTACAATTTCATGTAGCACACAACTAAATTACGTGTGGGGAAAATTCTTATCCCATAATAAACATATTTCATTATTACATGCTACCTACGATCAAAAAGCACAGTACTATAGATAACGATTACACAAAAATAATTCCTTGAAAAATGTAATTTTACGATGAATGTAGAGATATTTTACAAAGAGATCCTGAAAAGTTTGCTTCTGACTATGCCCATGTAAAGTAGTAATTTTATCAGTTTTTCTTAACTTTACAACCTCCTAGCCAGGGTGTTTACCCACCCCATCCAACAAAATTCAGTGACTTTTTCAATGACCTATCGGGACCAAAAAAAGTTCTTGTGACCTATGTATTTATGCCTAATAATCACATATAATGTCATAACAGTTGCAAAATTTAACTATTTACAAGAACTATAAAAACAATGATCTATTTTCTTAGTTTTTAGCACACACTAAATTTTGAGCAGTTTTTCCTTTTTTTCTTCCAGCAGTTTCTCTTTTTTTAACTGTAACATCTTGATATTGTGTGTTGCTCTCTTCACTAATAAGGTAGCAATTTTACGAATATACTCTCGGTAATTATCAAAAAATCGTAAAAAAAGAAAATAAAAAAAAAACCTGTTAAAAATTTGTCAGCGCACATCGGAGAGCAACTTTCAGCTTGTGAGCACTAAATTACACAGTTTGTCTAGTCTGATTTCTTTAAAATAAGGCAAAAGCTTACACTTCATAGATAACAAGGCAGTGATAGCTACTAGTGTTACATGATAGTTTCATGGCCAACAGATGGATCCCCCCCCACCCTCAATAAACAGCATTATACTTTCTCAGTGTGGGAAACAACTTCCAATGCCTTTCCCGGAAACTATCAAGATCTTCACCCCCTTAGCGAAAAAATTTCCAGCAGACATCCAACTTGTAACACTACCCTTCTCCCAGCAATTATCAGCTAACTTTCACACATATACTAACACCTGTAAAAATAATCTCTACTATAGTGAGCAAAACATGATTTTCCGTAATCTGCCTCTACCCACACCCAACCACTGAAAATGACAAATAACCACATGTCTTGTACGTTATTTTTCAAGTTTTGGCAGTTTTTAATTTATTAAATTTACCTGGTGAAGTGAGTAATTTCTTGTGTTGCAATCTCCTTCAGGCTGTAGGATTTTTGGCATTGACACTGTGGTCAGATCATCAGTTTCATGGAATTTATCTGTGATGAAGGTGACTGACGCACATTTACCTTATTCTGCTTAGAGTATTGCAGCATGGCGGAGTGTGTGCATGTGCATATGCATGTGTGTGTGTGCACGTGTGTTTTTGACTTTCACTGCTAAGCAAAGTGCAGGCAAGACAAAAAAAGAGGGGGGATGGGTTATCAGCACTACACATCAGCAAGACGACCATCTGAAAAGTAAAGAAGACTGGGAAATGGGTAAGAATGGCATAAGTGACTAAGTTTGGACACGTTGACTGCACCGTTTTTGCATTAACTCAGCTCTTGCAGCACACATACAATATCTGGGCATGCCATTGTTAAAAGGCCACAAGAACCGAACACAGTCCAGCACAAAGGTTGAACTTCCACAGAATTCCTAGCAAAGTATATGCTCATTTTTTGAAGCTACAAATACATTAGCGCAATTGAAACATGTGAAAATAAAACTGCTTGTTCCTACATGGCCCTCAAATGCCCACTTACAAAATCAGTGACCCTTTGTTAACTTCCGTGACTTATTCGTAACTTCCGCGACCTCGTTTGGATTCCGTGACTTTTTTGGTGACTCCTGTGACTTCCGTGACCAGTAGACATCCTGCTAGCTGACCCCCCCCCCCAGGGGTTCCTCTTCCCTCTCCAGTCATGTTAAGTTCTTCCTCCTTGACACCTCACCATTCTTATTCACAAGCAAGCACACACATTGCTCAAAAAATAGAATTACGACCACACTTTCTACCACCCTATCTTTCCCATAGGCAACTGTGTGTTACAAATTAAAGTAGATAACCAGCACAGCAGGGTGCAAGTTTGCTCTTTATCATGTTACAAAAGTTTGAGGTATCATTTAAAAATCAGGTAGCTGCTTTTCACACATCCAAACTAATGGAGTGTACTACGCGTAAAAAAAAAACAGACACACTATCAGTCTTTCACATCAGCATGAAGCATACGAGAAAAAGGAGGCGGGGGTTGAGAAACAAAAGATGTGCACGTAAAAAAAGTCGAAGCTGACACGCTATCAGCCTTCCGAATCAGCAGGAAGCATCGGGCAGAAAACAACTGTGATTACGGATAAAAGTGGTGCATGTGACGCAGCGGGCCCAGCTACTTGTAGCTTTATTCCCTGGAACTAACATATGGTCACATTTTAATGTTCTGCTCAATTGATGTGGCCATAAAATTATAGATCACTGCTGAAAATCCCATAGGAAAATGTGGTTAAGAAAACACTGTCAGCCAATCGAGCACTTCACAGTCAGAAGCGATAGATTTGATGGTGTGCTTGCCAGTACCATTCGTTTCCCTCTCCTGCTTTGGGCCTAAAAATCCAGAAAATTTCTCAGGCATGTACTTTAATAAAAAAAAAAAAGAACATCATATCAAAACCTGTAATGTTACATGATAGTATTTCATTTAAAGTGTTATAAAATACACCAAATTAATTAATGAAGTAATATTAGACTCGCATACTTACTAACTAAATAAAGTCTATGTTAATTAATCTCTTCGGAGGTTGTTCGATATGTTTAAGCTGATGCTGGATGTAAATATACAGATACACACACATGGTAGCACCCAGGTTTTTGGCATAGGATGGGCACAAAACCTAATAAGTAACAAAATTTGAAAACTACAGGCAAGTGGATCTCTATAGAGCGCTTAAATATTACAGTATATCAGTAGTAAGTTCAGAAACACGAGAAGAAACTTTGTTTACAATAACCGCTCATAAACATGTTGTAAACATATAAATTAATATAAAAATATAAAAACTTGGTCACCTGAGGGGTGTGGCAGACATACTCTCCAAGTGCCACCCCCTGAGTGTGCCAATGCACACACACAAAACAGTACTATCTTTTCTATTGCCTAGATTTTTGGTCTAGTTTTACTTGTGCAGATAACATCACACTTATGCAGCTGTGTGCATGGCTGCCCTGCTTTCTAGCACATAAAACACCCTTTACATTCTTGGCAAATGCAGCAAATTAGTTCTCAACATAATTTCGAAGTAGCAAGCAGTGTTGTCCACAGGGGCGACCACTTTTCTACGCACTTCTTCCAACCCCATTTTGAGGGATCATCTTGTCCTTGTTAAGGGTTGAGGGCATTACCACATAAAACTCCTCCCTGATAAGCAGTTCGCCATGTGTGTAGGCGAAGAGCACCTGAAGTACGTGGGATATTTTCTATTTGTCTACTTTTCTTGATAAATAAAGTACATCTTACATCATGGACACTGACTTCATTGCTGCATTTGTTATACAGCAGTATAATAAATCAGAAGGATATTGAATGCTTTTTAATCCAAGCATTTGACAAGAGTGAGGAAACTGTGTGTAGCCTCTTGGTGAGTACTCCACACTTCCCATGCAGTTTTCTTGCCTTGCCCTCCAAAAGAGATCACAGTATCACATTCTGTAAATGCTGAAAAGAAAGGAGCGCAGAAGTTTTAGGAAGAATAAGAGTATTTTCTATTTCAGGAGCAGGAAGGTACTTCAAATGATGCCCTACGCTGACGGCGATTCACAATTCTTCTACATCCAAATGTGGAACAAAAGCCACAGCCAGAGCAACAACATCTATGTCTACTGTCTTGATCGTTATCCACTTATGTCCTGTCGTTGCTACATTAGCAGTGTGAAGCAAAATCAATGTATCTACTTTTTTATTGTAACATTGAGTCAGGTTTAGCAATTTAGTTCAGTTTGTGTAGCAAAGAAATTGTCCTAGAATGGTGTACGTTTCTCTGCCAACTTTCGAAATTTTTTCAAAAACAGATTTTGACAAAAGCTGAAAAAGAGCTTTCTTATTGTCATTGAATTGTATGAATGCTTGTTAGTTATTTGACACTTGAGCGGAGTCTGTAACATATATAAATTTTTCCCCCCTTCGACTTTCATGTGTTTCCTCAAACTTTCTGAGAAATATTCACCCCAAATTACATACAAATACATGAACTTACATAATAACAAATAAGAACAATAATTTTTCCTACCATTGAAAATAAAATAGGGAAACACAAAAGTAATTTCATAAAACCATCAGACATGTTAAATTTACATTAAACTGTTATTATGAACTGTCAATGAATGTATTAATTTTATTGGATACGCAATAAAATATTCAGACTTCATACATACACTATACGTATGGAATACATGATGAATTGATGTAATGTAAAAAAAGTACTAATAAAAATATTTTTTTACAATCAGCACAACGTAAACAGAACCACTTTGAGACATAACACTAAACACTGCACAATAGAGTTGCTATAACCATTTTTGGCAACAACCAAGAGTTGCATAAATAAGAATTTAAAACATTAGTATAAATAAGAATTTAAAACATTATGAATCAATTTCATTTCGATTCATTGACTGCGCACAAAATAATCGTAGCACAGAAAAAAATTGCTTAGATCCAATACAATAGGCCTAATAGAAAAACATAAATTCAATTTTTGATTATGTATAAATCTTAGCAGCCACTGTAACCTCTATAACCTATGCTAATATTTGTTTCAAAATTCAGTTTTATAATAAATTAATTTAAGCCTGAAACATTTTTCACTCACATCCGATAACAATACATTTCAAGGCAGCTATGGTGTCGAAATGTTATGGCAAACAGCAGACTGCCTATTTTTAATGCTTTAGAAGGTTCAAATTTCACTATCATTGGCATTGGTTCTAAGTAGGTGCATTAACAGTAGCTACATTTATGTACATATCTTGGTAAATTAACTGCATTTCTTTCATTGTTTCACAGAGATACACAACAGAAGTGCATGTTGTATTTTTTCTAGAAATGACAATGATGGTCCAAAACACAATTCTGCCAACTGCCACCTTTTTAAGTAAAAATGCAGAGTTCTTATGGTTACCCTCTGTTGCTCCCATGCAGTTTCATGAAACCAACACTGTTGTGCGTTTGCTATGTTATTTGTTGAAAGGAAAATTATTGTGAAACACACTTATGTACACTTTGTTAGAGTTAGTTGTGTAATTTACTTAGCTTTTCACACATTTGATAATATTACTTTCTCATAGATTTCTCCACCTAGAAATGTGACTTCATGTTAAGTGGGGGGTTTTGAAGTGCTAAGGCATCCCTTTCTCTGAGTTCTTAAGTCTTAAACCATTCATATCATACACTATTTACTTGAGTCTAAGACACCATCGAGTCTAAGACGCACCCCACTTTTAGAGTTACATATGTTAAAAAAAGTTTATATACGAGTCTTAAGACACACTCCAGCCTTTCCTTTCAAAACAAGTCAGACCTTGCCGTCATGTAAACTGTTGCTTGTCGCCCCACCAACCCGAAGCAAAGCTACAGACAGGCGTGTTGTTTATAGAAGCAGCAGCTGCTGCAAAGCCTCCCTCTCCCCTAAATGTCCAATAGTCATGTGCAGCTTGCATCCTGTCTCGCTGCAGCTGACGTGTTTATCTTCCCCCTCGCCCCACAACATCCCAGCCACCTTCGTTACCCTGTATGGCAGAAGATCCAGAAGGGAAAAGGGAGATAGAGACTGCAAATTTTTCCCAATAAAAAGGACAAGCACCTTCTTTCATTACATAAAAAAGCACAAATCAAAATAACCCAGTGTTATCTGGAAACACGTCACACTATCAGTTACAACCTGCCGCTGAAACGTTTTTTTTTCTACCAGTGCTCTCCATGTTGATTCGTACCGCAAAGCACAATAAAGTGCTAGTAAATGCCCTTGGGTACACAAGGTACACAAATTTCTACAATTAAATAGCAACAAAGCCAGTGAAAAACAAGGGCGACCAAACAAAATAAAGATAACTCGACCGCTGTGGAGTTTTAGTGTTATCACCATTGTCTACGCCACACATCTTTTCTCTACCATTGTTTTTGTGTTCAGACAGTACCTCTTGACCTTGAAAACTTCCGCTGTGTTATTGATCGCTCGGCACGTGAGGCATGTGGCTGTGCGCTTTGCTGCAGTGTTAAAATGGTCTAAGACTCAAATACAACTTGTTTTTGCTATAGTTCGCAACGTGAATTGAGACCGGGTTTTTGTTCATGCTTATTTCTAGATTAATGACGATGTACTCCACTTTGTAAGTATATACTAGCAAATCACGGAACAAATGGTTTTCACTAAATATTCTTTTTTGTCTACATCTCTTGAAATGCTGGCTCTACTCTAAGACGAAGCACACTTTTAGGTCTCGAAAAGCCTAAAAAAATGTGAGTCTTAGAAGTGAGTATACATGGTACTCATTTTCCTCTATTTAAATTCTTAAATAAAGGCTGTCTGCCATGGTTATTCATTACTTGATGGATGTGAAGGAATGTTGTGTTAGGCATGATACCACAGAATCCAACATAATAATTAGGGACATAAGTCCAGAAATTAATAATTAAATTAAAATTTAAACAAAATTCACATGTGGGAAAATTGAAGTAATAGTTATAATTTAAATACATCTTTGGATTTAAGTTAACTACAATAAAAATTTATTATTTCTTAAAATTTAATTTTTCTTGTATGTCGCAAACTTTTAGAATTTTAGACAGGTAGTTTTTGATTGTTCATAAATGTTCCTGTAAGATTAGTAACTTCCGTGTGTTGCAGCTATGCCCAGGACGTAGGATCCTTGGTGCAGACATTGCGGTCACATCATCAGCTTCATGGAATTCTTCAAGAAATAGGTTACTGATGCATTTTCGTCAGCCTTTTCACTTTGTTGTATTCCAGAACATTTGAGAGAGTTACATGAGCCAGAAGTTCGCCTTATTGTACAATTTATCAACACAGACTGGTAGTTGCTCATCCAGTCCAATATATTTCAAGATTGTTTGTCATGCTATTGAGCAACGTGACTATACTTCAGTGGATGTCACCTAACCAGCATTTCAAAATAGTTATATCCTGTTCATTGCAGTGCCCGGCCTCGTGATCGCCAACTTTCCAGAAGGATATTATATCCAGTAGAAACGAGTTAGACCAGTGCGGTCCCAGCTCTAGCAATATTACAGCATGACGATAGGAGAGATGAGAACATTGGTTAGTAACAAGTAACCAAAGCCCAAGGAGAAAAGAGAGATATCCAACCACTAAAAGTCCAGCAAGTGCCACATCCAAGTTGGTATTTACTGTAGTGATGGTCCGATCCGATATGCAATATCGGATTATCGTAACTGTAATTATATCGGAAATTATTTTTCACTCGGAAAATAGTCTATTTTACGTGTAAAATAGTTTAAGCTTGACTGTTGATGGAATATTATACCGTCTAATATATTTCATCACAATTAGTATTAATATTAATACACACATGTTCTAGAAATTCCAGTCATTGATAACTTAACTTACAGGCTACGGGTGGGACACACACCTGTATAACACAAACACTAACTAATCTTAACTTTCATGTTTAGAACAAGAAAAATCAGTCTCTGAAACTTATTATTCCATTAATTACATAACATTACCGTAAAATGTAAATCAAAACACGGCCGATCATAACACGAAATGCCCCGTGCGGCAAAACAAACGGCGTAGGCCACGGTTTTGAAATTAGCCAGTATTTAACGCTGCCATATTGGAAATACGTTATGATGTTTTACACTTAACTGCACTGCGCTTGCACTGTGTTACGTTCGCCCTAAAACTACCTGGAAGATGTGGAACTAGGCAAGTGCGCAATGAGTGCAGTCCAATGCTGTAAGTAGAAAATGGCAGTTAGTGCCCCTAACAGAAATAGAGCAATAGGGCTTACGTGAATATACAGTATTATTAACAACTCGCAACCTCTATTATTAAGTTTCATACCTACCTATGAAACGTTAAAATAAAAAAAAAAAAGGTAAGTCCAAATCGAGACACGTGGGTTTTTTATACCAAATTTCTCTTGTAACTTAAAAAGTTTTACATAACACAGTTAGTACTAAATAGTAAATAAATACAAATGCTTTGCAATTAAGCAATGGACGTTTTGTGATCTCGTGTATGAGTTACGTTGCATACGTTTATTATTCTATTTCAACATTGATTTCAGTAAATAACCCAATCCAATTGTGTCATTTTATTTATTTGGTGGGGAAAATGTTAATGTCTTTACATCTCGGCAAAACGTGAACGGA